>BLKM01000072.1:538259-595879 GCA_013340265.1 Coptotermes formosanus
TGCGGTCCCGGCCTGCAGGCCGGGACCGCAGAGAGTTCACGCCTCCAGTACACAGTACAGTCAACAGCACATTCTCACTCAACTATAAAGTGCAACCTTAGTGTAACGATAACAAGAAAGTTTTCCTTGAAGATGGCCCAGCAGGGTCGAAACAAGTAGGAGTGTGTTACGATTGACGATAAAACTCTCTTTGTGCATTTGTTGGTGATTAGTTTTTTTGTATAATATAGTGCACGGACATGGAACACATTAAAACTAGGGTTATTTGTTGGAAATGTGATCTGCAAGCTCCTAAGTATATTGCTTGTACTCGTACAGTGTTCCACTGTCTTTATTAGATTAGCGTTGTTGACCTTTAATTACACTTGAAGTTTCTTGGTAAAATGCTTATGGAATATTCACGCGAAAAAAGTGATATGTGATAACATTCAAGCAATTTTTGGATTATCACTGTCAGAAATGGGGTAAATTTACTGCTTTAAATTCTTATAAACTCTGGAAATATGTAGAACGTAATAATTATGGTGCAATCCATCATTTCATTTCAATTAACCCCAACAGTGTAAAACTAAAAAAAAAATCTTCTGCCGCAACAGCCCAAATTGGGCCTACTGCGCCTCATTTTTAGGTTTCTCGATCACACACACACACATACATGCGCGCGCGCCTGGTATGACTCCTATGAAGGAGGATTTATTTCCGTTGCAATCTAAAATTATTTCTTTCGCAAGTATCAGCGCACTGGGTTTGCTCTGGTATGTAAATTTTGGCACAAACACTGTAAAACAGAATGAAGTTTCATACCTTTTTGTCCGCTGTCTACACCAGGTATCTTAAACAAGCGCCCTAGCATTTCATTTCATGCGATCTGCGCACTGATCTTATTTTAAATACAGCGTGTGGCCAGCCACACGACGGATTGATTTGATTACTTATTTACTTTCGTGTATTTCTAATTTATTTTATTTAAGGAAACAACGCTGGGCATGCGCTTTTTAATTGACCTATTTTTAAAGTACTCTAGCAGGAGCTGTTAAATTTTTGAGAAGAGTAGGTTCAGAGTGAAGCATTAAAGCTGATTACTTCATTGCCATCAGAGACACCGAAAATATGTTTTTATCATCATCATCATCATCATCATCATCATCATCATCATCATGCAGCTGTCATGGAGTTGGGCCACTTGTTGACCCGTTCGGTCTCACCCAATTATCCCTACTTCCTTCTGCCTTTTGGTGTGCAGTTTTTCAGTATCCTAGGCAATCTGTTACGGGGCATTCTGTTTACATGTTGCATCCATCTTCTCTTGCAGCTCTGTATTTTGTCCAAAACTGGGGTTATATTTAATTCCTTTGCAATCTCTGTATTTGTTTTATGATACGTCCAAGTGTATCCTGCTGTTCTTCGCATGTATTTCATCTCTGCTGCTATTATTCTTCTTGCGCCTCTTGCTTTAATGGTCCAGGTTCCACCGCCATATAACAAAGCTGGGAGGGCTAGTGTATTGCATAATTCCATTCCTGTTCCCTTTAGGGTTTATGTGTTATAAAGTATGTTTTTAATACACCTGTGTTGTTTGACGTTACTTCATTCAGCTGTTTCATGTGTAAGGAGAATCCCCTCCCTTGTTACGATTTCAAATGTGATTTCTTCTTACTGCGGTTCAGGAAATGATCGTAGACTCAGGACTAGATCTTCGTTCTTCTGAGATTTTATGTAGCGTAGATCTGTAGTTTGTTACCGACGTTTCGGTATAAAATATGGCCTTATCTTCAAGGGTCAAAGGTTACAATTCAGGTCTACTCTAAATAATCGTAAACTCAACGACACCTGCTGAAATTACAAGGATGTACAGTAACCCTCGTGAGAGAAGCACAGAACCTGAAGTTATGTGATTCTGGCCTTTTCAAAATAACAGACAAAATCTCCGTCTCATTGTGACCATTGCAAGAAGCTGTTTTGGAGTGGAATATTTTGCTTCCTCTATGTAAATCTGGAGACCCTGCAGTAGTTGGTTTTGTAAAAAAAATATCATATATACTTCGATTTTAAGATTTCTGTACCCGAAATTCAGACAAGGAAATTGGAACGCGATGGACGCGCATTTCAATAAAAATCTAGTACATTTACTTTTGTGTAGTGCGTCCTAGAACTGTTTGCCTCATTTGCAGGAAGGTAGTGTCAGCTCCAAAATAATATAATTTGCGCCGCAATTACGCATATGTGCATACACATAAACTTCAGCTTCTTGAGTGGGAGCTAAGAGGAGATAAATTAAAGGTACGAAAATGTGACTTGCAGCGACACCCAACTTTTGCTTGTTGCAACTAAAATTAAGGAAGCAGCGGTTGAAGCAAGTTTTATTATGTCACAAATAGTCCTTAAAAATCAAAACCATTTAGAGATTATCAGTACGTGAAGGAATGTTGAATGAAGGTAGTAGAAATACTCTGTCCTGAGAAACGGCAGCCTTTTCCTTAAAAAATACAGTTTTTCTGCAAATACTGTGGCCGAAAGTGTGAATGGTTTTGGCGGGAGATATACGCTTTCAGCTTCAAGAAAAATGTGAAAGTGTCGTGGCCTATTCAACTGCAACTGTGCTGGCAAGGGCATTCAGTCAGTAGAGGAAATTTTATAACTAGTCCCTATGAAAAAAAACACGGGCTGATAAAATTTTGGGAAAAAATGTTTGGGTTTTTTTAGTAACGGGGCTTCGGCCATGATTGACAAAAATTAGAAACTAAAACACATAATCAAAGAATTTAAAGGAACGACATCTTGCCTTGGTCTCCACAGCCTTCTTTTACAAGAAGCACTGTGTACAAAGAGTTATAAAATGCACCGCCTAACGGACAGAGTTATAGAGTCTGTGGATTTTACTCGCGCAATTGAATTTATAGCACTATTGGAAGAAGTAGAAAGTGATTATGATGAAATAGTTGATCATGCTAAATTAAGGCTTCCTTTGAAGAGGAGTTATTTGTTAAATGATATCACATCATTCATGAAAAATACAGGCAGAAGTACTGAAGAACTGAATGAAGAAGGAAGGATAGACAGTCGAGAGTTCGTTGTGTGTGTGAAACTGTTCGTTTGTATAATCTTATCAAAGCGGTGCATGTAAGTTCATTACCAAGGTGTACGCCCATACAAAGGCCTCAGAATTCAAGCTTCAGCTGTAGCAAACCCGGTTAAAACTTCTTACCTTCCACAACTGAAATAATTTTATAGTATTTATCCTGGACTTGTTCATAGTCCATTCTTTCTTTGGCTTCGTAAAGATTTCGGCCAACGATTCCACGGCTTCAAAATTATGGATGCAGAATTTTGTTATTTTCTTTAGCTCTAAGTGTGGGCAGCACAATAACAATTCGAATAAAATAAAATTTCGAAGTGTAATAAAAATAATTATTATTATTTAAATTGTGTTAATTTTGAACAAGACAGTTAACACTGCAATGTTGGAAACGATGTGCGGCACGCCATAGATTTTAGTTTTTGGACGAATTTTTATAAAATTTGATATCTGAAGATTTTTCCAATGTCTGTCGCAAAATTTCAGCTTTGATTAAAATCTGACAAGAATAACCGGTGCTTTTTATGAAGCCCTATGTATTTATACGATGGCATGTCGCTATGTAAACCTAAATATTCTTATACTTCTTGCTAGAGACCAACTCATGCACACATTAACACTAAAACATTCCTAGAAGCACCCGTACATGTTCCGAACGCACTTATTTTTCATCTTCAGAGGGGTTACACATTCACTGTTTACACACAGTCACAGAATGGCAACAGATGCTTGTCCTTTTGACGTATCTGATATGTTGACAAAATATGATAAAATCATTCTTCTCTTATATGTGTTGCTTTCTTCAAGGTGTTGTGACACTGTCGATTGGATCCATTAATTTTGATAGATAAGTATTTAGGTGTAAGTTTTTGTTGCAAGCACATTTTGTTGAACCATATAGCAGAATTTATTTTGTGTAATTTGAGCTTTGTGTTTTTATGCTGATGGATTTATACTGCCTGTTGTGTGATACTGATCACTATCTGGTGGTTGCGAAAGTTAGGGAAAGACTGGCAGTAAGTAAACAAGCAGCACAGAAGTTTGATGCAGACAGATTAAATCACAAGAAGCTAAGTGAACTAGAGGTTAGGAAACAGTATCAGCTTAAGATCTCAAACAGGTTTGCAGCTCTGGAAAACTTAAATGTTAGTGAGGACATAAATAGGGCTTGGGAAAACATTAAAAAGAATATCAAAATCTCAGCTCAAGAGAGTCTAGGTCTACACGAAAGAAAGCAGCATAAACCATGGTTTGATGCAGAATGTGCAGAATTTTTAGATAAAAGGAAGCAGGCTAAAATTCAGTGGTTACAGAATCCAAACAGAAGTAATGGAGATAACCCGCACAATGTAAGACGTGAAGCTAGTAGACATTTCAGGAACAAAAAGGAGGAATATCTGAAAGCTAAAATTAATGAACTTGAAATAAACAGTAAGAACAAGAATATAAGAGACTTGTATAGGTGTATCAATGAGTTTAAGAGGGGGTACCAGCCTAGGATTAATGTAGTAAAGGATGAGAAGGGTGACCTGGTTGCAGACTCCCACAGTATTTTGGCTAGGTGGAGGAATCATTTTTCCCAGCTGTTGAATATACATGGGGTTAATGATGTTAGGCAGACTGAAGTACACACGGCAGAGCCACTAGTGCCTGAGCCCAGTGCCTTTGAGGTTGAGATGGCTATTGAAAAGCTAAAAAGTCACAAATCTCCAGGTATTGATCAGATTCCAGCAGAATTGATTAAAGCAGGGGGTAGGATTATTCGGTCCGAAATCCATAAACTTATTATTTCTATTTGGAATAAGGAGGAACTGCCTGAGGAATGGAAGGAGTCAGTCATTGTGCCTATTTATAAGAAGGGTGATAAAACAGATTGTAGTAACTATGGAGGCATATCACTTTTGTCATCTACGTACAAAATTCTATCCAACATTCTTTTGTCAATGTTAACTCCATATGCGGAGGAAATTACTGGGGATCATCTGTGTGGATTTCGACGTAACAGGTCAACTACTGATCATATATTCAGCATTCGTCAAATACTTGAGAAAAAATGGGAATACAATGAGGCAGTGCATCAGCTATTTATAGACTTCGAGAAAGCCTATGATTCAGTTAGGAGGGAGGTCTTGTATAATATTCTCATTGAGTTCGGTATCCCCATGAAACTAGTAAGGTTAATAAAAATGTGCCTAAGTGAAACGTATAGCAGAGTTCGGGTAGGCAAACATCTGTCTGACACGTTCCCTATTAAGAATGGCTTGAAACAAGGAGATGCTCTGTCGCCATTGCTTTTCAACTTTGCTTTAGAATATGTCATTAGGAGGGTTCAGGCAAACCAGGAGGGCTTGAAATTGAATGGTACACATCAGCTTCTGGTTTACGCTGATGGTGTTAATATATTGGGCGGAAGCATACATAGTATAAAGAAAAATGCAGAAGATTTAATGATTGCTAGTAAGGAGATTGGTCTAGAAGTAAATGCTGAGAAAACTAAGTATATGGTCATGTCTCGAAATCAGAATGCACGACACAATCACAACATAAATATAGATAATAAATCCTTTGAAAGGGTGGAAGAATTCAAATATTTGGGAGCAACCCTAACGAATCGAAACTCCATTCATGAAGAAATTAAGAGCAGATTGAAGTCGGGGAATGTTTGCTATCATTCGGTGCAAAATCTTTTGTCTTCCAGGTTGCTATCCAAAAGCACAAAGATTAGGGTATACACAACTATAATTTTACCTGTTGTTCTGTATGGATGTGAAACTTGGTCTCTCACACTGAGGGAGGAACAAAGACTGAGGGTGTTCGAGAATAGGGTGCTGAGGAGGATATTTGGGCCTAAGAGGGACGAGGCGACAGGGGATTGGAGAAGACTACATAACGAGGAACTTAATGACCTGTACTCATCACAAAATATTATTCGGGTAATCAGATCAAGAAGAATGAGATGGGCGGGGCATGTAGCACGTATGGGGCAAAGAGAGGTGCATACAGGATTTTGGTGGGGAGACCTGAGGGAAGGCGACCACTTGGGAGACCCAGACGTAGATGGGAGGATAATATTAAATGGATATTCAAGGCGTGGGATGGGGGACATGAACTGGATTGAGCTGGCTCAGGATAGGGACAGGTGGCGGGCTCTTGTGAATGCGGTAATGAACCTTCGGGTTCCATAAAATGCGGGGAATTTCGTTGACTAGCTGAGAAACTGTTAGCTTCTCAAGAAGGCCTCTGCTCCATGGAGTTAGTTAGTTAGTTAGTTAGTCAGTCAGTCAGTCAGTCAGTCAGTCAGTCAGTCAGTTAGTTAGTTAGTTAGTTAGTTAGTTAGTTAGTTAGGCATTAATAAGTTTTGTATGAATGTTAGTCTTAATGAGTGCATGAGTTGGTCTCTAGCAATATGTATATGAAACAATGCACGGCGTGGATATAAAACTAAATATTCTTCTTGCTGAAAATTCATAAACACCAAGGTTTCTGTCTTGTAAAGTAGGGGCCAAAGGTGAAGGACAATGATCTAAATCTAACTCAGCAGTTTGTAGATGATATTCCATATACATCTTGTACCAAAAGTTTATTACAGTCTCTTAAGTGACGTAAAAACACATACAAAAAACAGCAATACCTTTTCCATTGTATGCTCCCTTTGTGTCAAGAATGCTAAAACAACATCAAAACTACGAGTTCATACTGTAAGCACAGTGGCACCGCTCTATAATTAGCCTGTTCCCTAATAATTCAATTCGGACTCTAACGTGCTGGCTTAACAGCTCCGGACCAATTAGGGAACCTGCACGAATGCGTAAATACACAAATACGTAGGCACGACACAATTACACAAACAAAACGAAAACAAACAACAATAGGAGAGGTAAGTGTGAATGCTGGCTACACAGGCTACTAAAATGTTGTCGGGTTCTAACAGAGTTTTAGTACAAAAACAAGTGTGTGCGATTTGTGAACGGCTATGATCAATTAATATGAAGTCTGTTTTAAAGCAGTAATTGGGTTTGGGAATATGTATACGTCATTGCAGACCGTGTTTGGTGCTTTTAGCACCTAGCCGAAGGACAACTTTTGTGTGTAACAAAAACATTGGAGAGTCTCTACCCTCACAAAGCAGAAACTGGAGAACAGGGATGTCCAAAATACACGGATAACTTTTCAAAACAGTACAGAGGTTAAGAAAGGAACAAGCAGAAGTGCAAAGTATTCTTGCCTGGAGGACATGTAGTTTTAGACGTCAAAGGGCTTCATAATAAATAAAATTTTCCAGTGTAAATAAAAATAATAAAAACAATAACATCGTCCTTCCAAAAATTTATGCGATACGTCACATATTTACACGTTTCGAATTCACTGTCATCATCAGAATGTAACCGGTAATGCACAGTAGAAATCTGGCTTAATATGTGGAAATATGATATAAAAACAAAGTTCCTTTTTGATGAAAGATATTATTATTATTATTATTATTATTATTATTAAAGTTTTCCATATCCACGACATGAGTTCACATATGGAAAGTAGATGTACAGTTCCATACATTCGTAACGTCGGCACTAGATGGAGGTCAGTGGCTAACTTCACGCCCCGACCGATTTATCCCAAGGCAAGGACCACAGTACCCTTTGAATAAGGGGCTAAATAGGCCCCAGAACCAGTCTAGACGTTTTGAAGAAAAAACTTTTCTGCCTTATTGAAATTCGAAACTCAGGTCTTATTAATATTATTATTATTATTATTATTATAGCTATGATCATATAATACCGTCTCTATAAATTAAATTATTCCTTTCAAGCTAAGTTAATCTAAACAATATTTTATAAATCGCTACCACCTCACAGGAAACATACTGCATCCACGTTACAAACATGAGTGTCTTAAATGTGTTTAGAAAAATAATGCTCTATAATGTAAATATTACGCTGGTCTGTAACTATATGCTGCGTATAACATTTGCCGAATTATGCTTTTAAAAATGGCTGTGTGTATGTGTATAAAGTCTACTAGGCTTAAAATTGTTAATTTGGATCTCAAAAAATAAATTTTCGTGTTTCAGTCACATTTTCAATTACGTCCGTTCTGCTTCAACTTAAATGTTTCCTGAAGTCTTCTACTGTTACCGAGTCCTGATATTTTAGCACAGCAAGTATCTGAATTGGGTCCCAGTGGCCGCACGGTCTAAGGCGTAGGTCTGCGGCCGAGCGCTTGCTGGGATCGTGGGTTCGAATCCCACCGGGGGCATGGATGTTTGTCTCCTATGGGTGTTTGTGTTATCATGTACAAGTCTCTGCGACGGGCAGATCTCTCATCCAGAGGAGTCCTACCGGCTGTGGTGTGTATGTGAGTGCGATCAAGTGCAAATAAACAATCTCGACACCTGCTGTGAGTAGGTAGAAGGGGTAAGGACTAAGAAACGAAGTATCTGAATTGGGAATGGAACCACTGTAGCAAATGTTTGTGGCATATTTCGTAACAATGCAATGGAAATACATAGTATAAACATTTAATGTTTCAGAATATTGAGTGATAAATAATCAAGGCCCTTGTATTTAAGCTTCGAATGTATTTACAAAACTCCTTTCTGCTAAACACATGACTAATGAGTTCTTACGTGTTTCCTATATTTATATCCCTCTGCATGTTCACACGCACAAGAAAAAATTATTTTTCATATTACGAATGTTCAATCTGTAAGCCCATTTTGCTGAAATAAAAACTAAAATTACATTTAAAAACCTGCTGTTGATTAATAAGTCGGTGCGGTTTGTAGCAGCAGTTGGTAAAGATTTTATGTGCGGTGTTGCTTCCAAGTTCCACGTACGTGGCATCAGCTGCATGTCATTAAAAAGCCCTTCCCTCTTTGGGAAACATGCGCATCCTATTTTGTTAACACTACTTTTGTTGCGTCTCCTTCTGTATGTTATCCTTCTCTCTTCTTTACAGTTCTCTCGACACGTACTTTTAACTTTTTTATCTAGTCCGCTATGAAATGTTTTATGCATAAGCAGGCCGAGTTTCCTGTGCTGTGTATTGACTGCCGGTTCATGTGCATTCTAAATTCCTTTTATTTTACTTCCTTTAAATAAACAGCAAATAATTCAAATAGCTACGATTCCTAAAGTTACATGTAAGCATCTTTCAATAATAACTTGTAAACCTCCAAAGCGGAAAGACAAATAATTACTTCGAACCCTCAGAAGACTGAAAGTACAAGAGCGTACTCAGGCATAACCCTGGGACTAAAAGTCATTTTTGTATTTTGAAATTTTTAATTGGCTCGAATCACGTAAGACTTGTTTTACACTACTGTCATAACTATGTACACATTCTGACCTTGTCACTTTCGTTTTGCAGTTACATTTAGTGTTAGTAATTATCTTCTAACTTCATAACTTCCCCATCCTTTTCTGTTCCTTCTTCTCTTCGTTCTTCTTTCTTCTCTTTTTTTGTTTCTTTCCTTTCTAATATAAAATTTCTCTCAATTTTCCTCATTACAAGACAAGTGAAGCCAATTATATAAGTAAATCAGGCGTATTTACAGTACGTCTACTTCACAAACATGCCCGTCTGTCTGTCTGTCCGTTCGCATGGAACTCGGCTTCCACTGGACGGATTTACATGAAATTTTGTATCTGAGTATTTTTCGAAAATGTGTATACAAAATTCAGTTTCCATTAATATTTTAAAGCAATAACGGTTATTTTACATGAAGACCTACACACATTTATGACAATATCGCCCTCAGTTCTTCTTAATATGACACGTGTTTTTATACAAAAGTTGTACAGAAATCAAAACACGCATTTTGTTTAATAAGTTTTTTTTCCGAAAATCGTACCGTTTTTGAGAAATGTGGAAGAATACGGTAGAGCCAAACAGGCCACAGATGACAATACGACGCAAAAAATATGCACTTTGCATACCACACAACTAAAGGAAGAATACAGACACTCATAATATTTAATGCTTTTGCTTTTCCACCGCAACAATGGTGACGCGAACGCGCCTCAATGTTACCTTATACGTACATCGTCTGTCTCCTTGTTTTGTATGTATCTCCAAAATAAGGACCGCTGTCCTGCACAGCATTAATAAATAGTTTTTACAACCAAGACACCGTGTTTACTGCGCGGTAGGAACTCAATCTTTATATGTGGAATTGACAAGTACAAAGATATCGAGTCAAAATTTATGTTTAAGGTTGTACATCATTTTCCTTAGACCAGTGTATCACTTGCTGCTGTTTAATTCTTGTTCCAGCTACAGGCGATAGTTTTAGGACTTAACAGTGACATGCGCTGAAAAATCTTGAAATTCAAAGCAAAATTATGTATTATCTCAAATATAATAAAACTGGACTTATTGCCCTCTGCTTCTCGCTTCCAGATATATAACTCAGGCTAAACTTCGAAATTGCTGCGCATGCGAAATAAGGTTCCTCGCACCGCTGGTAACTTCCAAAGGCGCACACCTTCTTCTTCTTCTTCTTCTTCTTCTTCTTCTTCTTATTCTTATTCTTCCTCCTCCTCCTCTTCTTCTTCTTCTTCAGGCGCTACAACTTCATATGTTGAAAGCCTTGGCCTTCTCAACTATTCTTTTCCGTTTGTTTCTATCCTGGACGCTAATTCTCCGATTATTTAATTTCATTTCTTTTAGACCATTCTGTTAGCTAAAGTCCGTTTAACTCGCCTAGGTCCTCATCCATTTATCCATCCATATTTCCTTAGCTGAGACTGTTTAGCAATTAAGTCTTTTACTGGGTTAGGGAGCTGGCCTAACGCCCAACCTCCGCCACATTGGAGGGCCTTGGTTTTCTGTTAGGGTATACTCCCTTAGGTAGTATGTCCCAATTATAGCGTCGGGATCTCGCTTTTCCGCCCTTCCACAACTTAGCCGCAAAAGCGTTGCCGAGGGGTCATGGCGCAAGGCGCACACCCACGGAAGAACTATGTGGGCAGTTCAAAATTCCTTACCTACACCTTCACGCGACAAAGTTAGCCCAGCAATAGACAGAAGTCTTACAAATTCATGAGAAAGAAAATATTCGAATTGTTGAACAAGGCGAAGCCAGACAGCAACATAGGAA
Source organism: Coptotermes formosanus (assembly GCA_013340265.1). Classification (NCBI taxonomy): domain Eukaryota; kingdom Metazoa; phylum Arthropoda; class Insecta; order Blattodea; family Rhinotermitidae; genus Coptotermes; species Coptotermes formosanus. The sequence continues at coordinate 549,434 of BLKM01000072.1, forward strand.
TCTTGGCCTTGGCAGCGGCCAAGTACGAATAAGGGGTCTACTACCGTTCGCGTGACCGAGCTGCCATAGCAAGTCTAAGTACGGCGAGGCATAACCTGCCGCCAAATGCCTGGACCAACAGACTCCGTGTACGTTACATAGTACATATATGACAGGGTACATATTTATTGCATTGCTGTTACTACTGTTATAATTATTTATCATCCTTATACAGGGTGTTTAAAATTACATGAATTTTCCAAAGTATAGATTAATGCGACAGAGGATTTGAGAAGACTACATAACGAGGAACTTAATGACCTATACTCATCACCAAATATTTTTCGGCTAATCAAATCGAGAAGACTGAGATGGGCGGAGCATGTGGCGCATATGGGGAAGGAGAGAGGTGCATACCGGATTTTGGTGGGGAGACCCGAGGGAAGGCGACCACTTGGGGGACCCAGGCGTAGATGGGAGGATAATATTAAGATGGATCTTTGGGAAGTGGGATGGGGGGCATGAACTGGATTGAGCTGGCTCAGGATAGGGACAGGTGGCGGGCTCTTGTGAATGCGGTAATGAACCTTCGGGTTCCATAAAATGCGGGGAATTTCTTGACTAGCTGAGAAACTGTTAGCTTCTCAAGAAGGCCTCTGCTCCATGGAGTTAGTTAGTTAGTTAGTTAGTTAGTTCGTTAGTTAGTTAGTTAGTTAGTTAGTTATAGATTAATGCAGCTGTTCTGCGGTCAAGTCTAAGGTCCATGTAATGTTATTTCCCACAATAAACGTTTTGTACTTTTACATGAGTACTTTCCGGCGTATATGTGCAGTGCCCAAAAAGGCTTTAGTTTCTTTCCTATGGCGCAACATCCCCCAGGGAGCCAGGGCCTCCTTATAATCGAGGCTTCACCATCACACTCAGACACCCCTCACTCGATAGGACTCCTCTGGACGAGTAATCAGCCCGACGCAGAGACCTGTACCTGACAGCACACAACACTCACAAGTGACAGACATCCATGCCCCCGGCGGGTTTCGAACCCGCAATCCCAGCAAGCGAGCGGCCGTCGACCCACACTTTAGACTGCACAGCCAATGGGATCGGCAATATATTATTATTATTACAATATATATACATATTACAAAGAACTGCGACTCATGACAATTGACGCACCCACACCCTCGACAGCGAAGGGGTAAGACGACGAAAAGACAGTAAATTCTCTAACAGACTACAGCGTGCTCACAGCACCCCATGGGGTTCGACAGCAGCAGAGACTCTCTGGCTGATGAGGACAGTCGTAACGTTACGCTGACTCTGATATTGTTCTTGAAGTATTAACCAACATTGCTTTCGTTAATAGGCGGATCACAAAAAAAAACTTCAACCCCAATTTCAATGTGCAGTACCCAGTACCGTGAGATAGATCTGACTCAACAAGGCTGTACTGGCTGCAGCATTCCCTTCAGTTTCTCAGCTGTACTGGCTGCAGCATTCCCTTCAGTTTCTCAGCTCCCTCTGCAACACCTTGCTATAAGGATTATATTCTTTTTGCGCTATTAATATCATGAATTCTAGCAGCAGCAGCAGGAGCAGTAGTAGTAGTAGTAGTAGTAGTAGCAGCAGCAGCAGTAGTAGCAGCAGTAGTAGTAGTAGTAGTAGTAGCAGTAGTAGTAGCAGTAGCAACAGCAGTAGTAACAGTAGCAGTAGTAGTAGCAGCAGCAGTAGCAGCAGTAGTAGTAGTAGCAATAGCAGTAGTAGTAGCAGCAGCAGTAGTAGTAGTGGTAGTAGTAGTAGCGGAAGTGAAAAAAATTCTAAATATATACCAATTAAGGTTACATAAAAATGGCAATGTTGCCATAATTACGAGTAACAATATTTTCGGCACAATTTCAAAGAAGCGTACCTTTCGAGAGGAGACGTCGCAAAGGATGTAAAGGTGAAAGCAGTAGTTCTATCGCAACTCGCTTCCTTCCCGTTTAAAATATGTGGATCCGAATCCTGTACGTAACACGTGTGACACGTCTTTTTCACATCAGCGAAACTGGCAAAGCTGAACTTTGCTTTCCGTGATAAAACACTAAATGAGTTAAATATGCGCTTCTCTTTGTAACAACGCTGGAAACGTTAGGCATGACCTTCTTTTTGGCTACACTGGAAACGCTGGACATGGCCTTCCCTAGTTAAGACCACGTGAAAAATTTGAACATGACTGTCCGTTCTTTGCAGCATTGGAAAAATTGCACATGGCCTTCTTTCGTCTGGCAACAGCGGCGAAGTCCAACGAGGCCTTTCAGGTTAGCAACATTTGCGCGTGTGATGGCCCCATATCAATGGCACTCCGCAAGACGCTGTGCTTACTGGAGTTAGCAAACTCCACCTTTCGTATACCCCAGCGGCTCGTGTCAGCGATACTGAACAAGTCGAATACATCATAGACTGTTGTTAAAAACACTGATAAAGGTGAAAATATGGCGTAATACAAATTAAGTTTTCCTAAACTACTCCCCAGAGATGTCAGCTTGAACGACAATTTGCTCTCTGAAAAAAAGAAATTGGAAGCCCAAGGCTCTAAAACCCCACGAAGCAATTTATTTGTACTGGAAGCGCGTGCTCTGCATAAAGTCTGGCCGCCCAACAAAGTGTTTCTGCCGAAAGAAAAAAAATATAAACAGCTGAAATAGCAAGCAAATACAGACAGGAAAGGAACGCAGTAGGGACTGAAATTATGAAGGACTAACTGTAGGAAAAGAAAAATACAATAATGGACAGTGACAACTCACTGGTGTAACCCTTTCTCATTTTGCGCTTTTATAATATTCTGAACTTATCATGGCCCCACTTTTTAAGCAGATATATTTTGGAAGTTAGTTACACATTGTTACAACAAACTGCACAAGAACAAAATTTTAGCTACGAATTATAAGCACACATGAGCACTTTCAGCACTTCCCACAACTCACTCTTCTTGAAATAGAATACACTTCGCAACCACCTCGGTTGTTCCATCGATATGAGGACTCCGTAACATTCCTTCACAGGGTTGTCTGACTTGTGTCTTCATTTTCCGCGAATAGAAGCAACAGTACTTTTATTATTATTATTATTATCATAATAATAATAATAATCATTAACATAATAAAATCTCTGGTAAAAATACAGTACTACTTTACAAAAAAATTAAAATTAGGCACCACATTTCATGCTTTTCTACCTACAGGGCGGAAGGACCAATTGCCCCAAAAGTCAGTTTCTAACAGACTACAAGACGCCACACGCCAGAAGAAGGTTTTTTCGAAATGTGCTGGACAGGGTCCATATAAAATGCAAGCTTAACCTTTTCCAATGTAATGTGACACTGTTGTTTAACATTTTGCAAAATATTAACACCGACGTTTCTAACTTTAAGCCTATCTTGTCGTTTAATTTATGGTCACATGGATTCCGTCCCTACATTGAGGAGGACCTTGCTGCCAAAATATTCAACGAGACTGAATTTGCTTCAGTAGTTGGGAAGAAATAATTTGTCCGTTATGTGAATCACTGTATTATCCTGCACGGTGTTATGTGTCAGGAAAAAATAATTTGACAAAAAACCGATAATACGCGTGCAGGCCTGCTTCATAATCAATATTTAGACATTCCAAATATATTGCAGAATCTTTAACAATAAATTTTTCTTCTGTAGTATATTGATAATCATTCAACCTACCATAACTTTCCAAATATTTCTGCCTTCGGAATGTCATATTATTTATGGTGTTTATGTGAGGGGTTTTAATATTATAATAATTACATAAAACACAGTTTTTATGGCTGGCACAAATGTCGAAGTAAGTGAAGAGTTCTCCATTTGTAACAGTACAATGAATGAAGGACAACCAGCCGCCATTAAGCCTGAACAAATTATAAATATATTTATTTTTCCTGTATGTGTGTTGACTGACGAAGACCGTCAACACCAAACACTGCTTGTTTATTACCTGCAGTCAACTAACGTAATGTCGCTCCTCAGATGTTTCGGCTTTACTTAACGGATCTTATGGCTACCGCACATTCACGTTGCCAGATAACGTTATTACTAGCTAGCTAGCTAACTAACTAACTAACTGACTGACTGACTGACTGACTAACTAACTAACTAGCTAACTAACTAACTCCATGAAGCAGAGTCATTCTTGAGAAGCTAAAATTTCCACAGCCAATTACGAAATACACCGCACTTCACGGAACAGGAGTTTTATTACCGCATTCACAACAGCCCGCCGCCTGCACATATAATGAGCAGATCAACCCAACCCATGTCCCCATATCACATATAGAAGATACATTTTAATACTGTCTTACCATTTACCCCTCTATCTTCCAAGTGACCTCCTTCTGTCAGGTTTCCCCACCAAAATTCTGTATCTAACCCTTATGTGCTACACTGCCCGCCCATTTCGGTCCTTTTTGTTTTGGTCACCGCAATTATGTTTGGTGAGGAGTACAGGTCATAAAGCTGCTTGTTAGGTAGTCTTCCCCATTCCCCTGTCACCTCGTCCCTCTTAGGTCCACATATCTTCCTCAGCACCCTCGGCCTGTGTTCCTCCCTCAATGTGAGACAGGGAGAAATACTGCCTAACGTTTTATAGTCCGTACATAATAATGTGAATGTACTTCGTATTGAATATTTAGACGTTTCAAATATATTGCAAAACCCTTAACAAAAAGCATGTTCCCTGTAATGTATTGATAAGCACTCCACCCACCATATTATTTTTAATATTTCTGCCTTTGTAATGTCATATTTTTTTCTGTTTAGATGAAATGTGTCAATATTACAATAATTACATAAAAACACAGTTTTTTGTTACAATTCTTAAAAATGTCGAGGTAATTAAAGAGCTGTTTATTTGTAGCAGCGCTAATGAATGATGGACAGCCAGCCGCTACGTTCTTTAATTACTATTGACTGGAACTGGATATTTTTCCGTAACTTCCGTGTGCCAGTAATGCTGCGTAAGCCCTAACCCTAGACAGCAGCAGTCACACAGTCTGACTTCCAGCCTAAGACCACTTCTATTTCAAATAATGTATTATATCCGCAGAATACAGCCCTTCTTGAAAGGTTAATCGTCCCTCAGCTACTCAATAAACTCCCCACCGTTTAGGGAAACCTGCGGTTTATTACTCTATTCCAGAGGGCACAAAACTGATCACAGTAGCAAGCTTGAAAATTCAGTCTACTTCATACTCACTTTTTCGGTATTCATTTTAATATTATCTTCCCATCTTTAGTCGAGGTCTTCTAATTGTTTAAACATACCAAATATTAATAAAATTAATTTTTGAAATATACCAAGAACCTTCCTCATTCAATTAGAATTTCCCGTTTACGCACGCACTTATAAACCTACTGTACACAGATCGGTTAGTGTAGCAGAGAGTTACCCCAAATCCAACATATATTGGCTTTCCGTCTGTCCTCAGTTAAAATTTTAGAAATTATTCTAATTTTTTGCAGGTTAATATAGCACTATTGGTCCTTTTTATTTTTTTCAGTAGTTTTAGCAGATAAAAGGGCGTCTTCAGAAAGAGTATAAACCGCTCACGACATGGACGATATTTTATCAAGGAAAGGAGATTTTCAGTTTCTTACGTAATTCTGTAAAATTCAAGTCAAATTAACTTTTTAAAGCCTAGCGGGTACGTTACACAGCACCAGGTTTAACACCGAAACACTTTACATTGCAGTGACATTGCGTTTACGTGTTTTGTACGGATCTCAGAACAAACGGCGAATATTTCCCTATACATCATTAAGTGATTCGTTTTCACAAGAGAGGCGAAGTGTGTTTACTGCGCGGTACGAACTGAGTCTTTATATAAGACAGATTATGTTTCTTCTTTAAAAGGTTAAAATTCAGTATCTTTCTTATTCCTCGAAATACTCCAATTGTCGGTCTAGACCGTACTGAGAAAGACTTCGTCCAGCCAAGAACACTCTCTGCTTATTCCTTCATGTCACATTGTGTTTCATTATATAGTAAGTGTTTCTGCAGCCAAGGACCTTGTATTCTTCACTGTTGTGACAAACATTTGTGTTAATTACGACGCAACTATTCTCTTCCTTCAAGGGCAGTGTCCTGCTTATTGTCCCACCTTACATTTTGATTCATATGGATCAACTGTATTCCCTGGCCAAGGACAATTTTCATTACTGCACCAACTTAAATTCTGTTTCACATGGGCGTTTCAATCTTAAGGCAAACCCATAAACTTATAGCCTTTTACCATAACGTGTAGCTATTGTACTGTCCGGTGACGGACCAAGCTTAAATATCGTCCGGCCCTTCGTCGTTTTGGGGGGCCCAGCGGTAGGGGTGCTGTGTGCCCTGTAGCCCGAAATTCCATTACAATCACAGCAACATTGGCCCCTCCCCCCAGCTATGACTAATGTCCTAAAGCACTTTATACTTAATATCCTCGCCCTCAACCCGTTTCTTCCCATGTTACTTGGCCATGATCCATGCATAACTAACTTCCACTTCCGCTACGTGGTTAACTACGTCTTCATCACCAAATGTGTTTGCCTTCGCATCCGTCAGTGCGCCTGTCTCTACATGTAACCATTCGAGAACCCATCGACAGACTGTCGTAGGGTCTTATGTTGGGGAGCTTTATCTAAAACTTATTAAAACATCACAGTTTGGTTTAAAATCAGAAAATGAAGAAATGCATGCAATTCTGCGCGCATCAACACGGTTCCTCGGGAAGGGTTGATATAAACAAATAACTAACTAACTAACTAAGTAAGTTCATGGAGCAGAATCTTTCAGTAGAAACTAACAGTTCCTCAGCTAGTCAAGAATTTCACTGCTTTCTATGGAACAGGAAGGTTCATCACAGTTTTCACAACATCCCATCACTCGTCCGTATCCAGAGGCAGATTAATCTATTCCATGCTTCCCATCTTATTACTTCAAGATCTATTTTAATATTATCCCCTATTTATGCCTAGATCTTCCAAGTTGTCCCTTTCAATCAGGATTTCCCAACAAAACCTCTATTCTCCTCTCCGTGTCCCCATATCTGTCAAATTCTTTTCCCATCTCATTCTTCTCAATTTAATCACTCGAACAATGTTTGGCAAGGAGTACCTGTCACAAAACAGCTCAATAGTCAGTCTCTTCCGTTCTTCTGTTACCTCTTCCGTTCTTCTGTTACCTCTTCCTTCTTGGATCCAAATATCTTCCTCGGCACTCTGTTTCCAAACACCTTCAGCCTGTGTTACTAACTCAATATCATAGCTCCAAGTTCCACACCCCTATAATGCTAGAGGCAAAATTAGAGTTACGTTTATTTTAAAATCTATATTTATTATTGAAATGAAAGATATTTCGACTGGTAGGCGTAAAACACAAGACCTACATTTTATTCTCGACTACTTTTACCTGTAAGTCTTGTGTTTCTCAAGGTAGTTGAACCTAAACTGTACAAAATGCCGAAAATATTATTCTATTTGTAGCCTGTGTATTCCAACATATTTGTATAACCGCCTTCGAAACGACACGCGATTGTATGTTACACAAGTTCTCTCATTTTGAATACGACTCTTATAACACTGGTACATAATATAGAGTAGTGAGACACTGTGACGTTTTATTGCACGTAAAGGTAGATTATAACAGTTCCTGCGGTACGCTGTTCTACATCTGTGTAGGTCTCCGAGTGTGTTAAAAAAAATAAGGTTGGTCATTGTAGTCTACACAGTCTTTTTAACAATTCTACCTAATATACAGAAACCAGGCAGTTTTTTCGTTTATTGTAAATGTGGGCCTGTACCGTGCAGTTCGATTTCGAAACAAGACAGGAGTTTGAATTCACCCTAGCGTGGCCTTAAAATTCTATCGCATCCGCAGGCCATGTGAGGTTCATTGAAGGAAATGTGCAGGAAAAAAAAAACAGCCAGTGTTGTCCCAGAGGTGCAGAGAGAACGGTTAGCTAGAATGTGTGTGTACCTGCCCGACGTAGTAGCAGAGCTCAGTATTCAGGCAACCGACGCTGCCAGTTATGACACCAGGGCGACTCAAAATATTGGTATTATTTTACAATATATTTTTTCGTTTTTGTGAAAATCAATGCAAAATATATGAATGGTAACGAGTGAAAAATTCATATTTTTCAGGTTTGCAGGGCTTTGAAACTCCAACATATAAAGAGCTAACACATTATTTCGAAACGTCGAAAGACAGTCGGTAGCTTACACCTTGTAAAAAGCCAAATTAAAACGCAAATTTATTAGTTGAGTTTCCTTTGCAACTCTAGATGTAGCTGGTAAAGCCACGTTTTTGCCAGTATTCATCCATTACTTTCAATCCTAATGTCTGCAGGTTATCTAAATTAATTGCTATCTTCCGCAATGTTTTACTGTCATCTAAATTTATGTATCAATTTTGAATTCTTTCGCTTTCATTTCATCCAGACCTTTCGGTTCTTGTCACTTCACTTCCCCAATTACATTTAATTTTGTTTAAGCTGTCACCTAATTTAATTCCATGATCTTATTCTTTTTTCCAGCGGCGCAACAGCCCACAGTGGGCCAGGGCCTCCTCATTATCGAGGCTTCACGATCACACTCAGACACACACCACACTCGGTAGGACTCCTCTGGACAAGCGATCAGCCCGACCCAGAGACCTGTACCTGACAACACATAACACTCATAAGAACCAGGCATTCATGACCCCGGCGGGATTCGAACCCATAATCCCAGCAAGCGAACGGCAGCAGACCGACAGCTTAGACGGCGCGGCCACTGGGATCGGCATGATATTATTGCAACTGATTATTTTCTTGTACGTCATTTCTTCAATTGTGTATAATATTATAATTGTTCTCACTGCCTCTGTGTCTCATTGTGTAAGAACCCAGACAAACAACATTTGTGAAATACTGTTTTGCTAAACTTATTGACGAAGCGTTTGAATAACAAAAGGAAGTAGGAATTTTGAGGTTTTCGTGCTTCTAGCATATGATGCCGAACGTTTACAGACAAAGTTCTTGCTTCTAAGAGTGCAGTTAATAGCAGTTCAACTAAGCAAGGAATTCCTCGTTGGCTCATTACTGCTTACACAAGAATATACCACCGGCCTCCTTAACAGACCAGATGAAACAGAAAATTCACAGTTTTCCAGAATGTGGCGCCATGTATTTCGCTGCAGAGTCACAGAATTTTCGGAGAAATCTGACAAGTTAATAGTCGAGGTAGAGGCTCCAACGCTGACACGTAAATCGTTCCATGCTCTCTACCATATTTACTGAAAACCTAGTTTAATAATATCGTGACATTTTCGGGTCATCCCTTTCCTAGATGTTTCCTGACTGAAATTGCGGAAGCCTTTCTCAAATTTATAGTGAGTGTTTCATGCTTCAAAACTCCTATCCTCCTTGATCCAATCATTTCATAACACATGCACAGTAATTCTATTACAAGCCATAAAGCTCCTCACCATGCCAATGTAGCCTGTCTCCCTGCTTTCCTCCCTTTTAGGTCCAAAAACCTACTTTCGTAGGCATGGAGTTCTAACTCCACTCTCTCACACGCCTTTGTTTCGTGGCGCTTAACTGAGGCACCTAAATAACTTCATTTTTCCAACTAAATATGCCTATAGGTAGTGAATGAAGAAACAGAATGAACACTGTAACAAATAAATGAAATAATTCAAGCTCTCTTGCAGAGTAAACGCTCTCTTGCACAACAAGAGGTCTTTTGCATAGTAAGAGCTCTCTTACAGAGTAAGAGCTCTCTTGCACAGTAAGAGCTCTCTTGCACAGTAAGAGTTCTCTTGCACAGTAAGAGTTCCATTGGACAACAAAGCTCTCTTGCACAGTAAGTGCAGTCGTGCACAGTAACAGCTCTCTTGCACAGTGAGAATTCTCTTTCACAGCAATAGCTCTTTTGCAGATCTCTTGCACAGTAACAGCTCTTTCGCACAGTAACAGCTCTCTTGCACAGCAACAACTCTCTTGCACAGTAGCAGCTGCCTTTCCTAAGTAAATATCTCTCGGAACAGAGGAAAATGATAAAACGAATAACGATGAAGCATCGTCTCGCTCTTCATGTGTCCTGTATCGATTTTAACTTTGGTCAATCACAACACAACCACATGTCAATGCCTCTGCAGCCATCAATCTTGATTGGCTTACTGGTAGCCAAGTTGGTGGACTGTCGCCTGTGACCTGGCCAGACAGCCTACACAGACCTAATTAATGCCGAGGCATGTTCATTCTTCTCACTTTTAATCAGCGGTATTTCCGCTGTAGTGACAATGCTGATAAAACCCAACATTGTTACAGGGCTAACATACACGTTGTCGCAACACAGACCTAATACTTTGTGGTGCAGCGAAATGAATCCACCAGGAAATTAGGTATTGCACGCCATTAGTTTCAACACTTTTACACACACGTCAACATATTGGAGACAGTGTCGTACCACAAAACAAAGTAACTACGACATGAAGCTGTATATTTATTCTACTGTGGGACTGCTCAAATCCGGGGAGCCAGAACTCCTGGGCGACTAACTCTGGTATGGTGGCGCGTAATCTTTTTGTGTCCTTAATATGAAACTTGCTGTCATCCTTCTGGAGTTAAGTACACCGATGTGGCTCCTACATTTGCTACAGTTTTGGAAAAATTTTTAGCCTCCCTTTTTATCGTACCTGTTATGTACCAAGTGTTACAGAAAATACGAGTATTTCGCAAATGATTTATTCGGTACAACTAACTTTGTAACATTCAAAATATGATCGGCACTTATTAATTAAAAGAACCTGAGAAAATACGCCACCCTAGCTCCAAAAGCAAGTGTAACTAAATCTGAATCAAAGCTACTTTTTCATTCAGCCGAGGCAACTTCATTGATAAACAAATTCCTTTGTTTATAAAACTTAGCTACAGGCTTCAGCTTCTTACTAAAGCCATCATCAAGTCAAACCATTATAAAAACACAGAGGAGTAAAAGTAAATTTACCATTGTTGCCACGAATATTTATGTGACATAAGGTTATATTTGATCCTTCGTATTTTTATAAATATTTACTCTGATAATGGCCTTAGTAAAAGGCCGAAACATTTAGCTGTTTTTGTATCAAAAAGAAATCTGATTACAAATAAAGTTGCGTCGACGTTGAGTGAAGAAGTAATTTTGATTCATATTAGAAAACACAACGGGATACAACACACCAAAAGTGACTAAGTTCATTTTAGTTTTAGCTCAAACACAAAACTGAAAACATGCACAATACAATACTGCAATAGAAATTATATTTCCATAAAGTTAACCCATGAAGATTTCCTGGTCAGCTCATAGAAATATTTTATTGTCTAGTGACTCCGGATCACAGACGAGTTAATAAAGGGACACTTGATTTAGAGTATGAAGAAAAATTTGGCTCCTTAAAAAATAAGTTTCATCATCTTCAATTATAGTAGTTGGCTTAATGTGTAAGAGTTAATAACGTCGCGACACAGGCCGAACATCCATAGCGGATGGAGGGGGGGTGGGCGGCGCACCTACTTCTTATTTATTGGTTCGAGTTCATGTTCCAAATAGCCATGCGCTGGTCCCACAAGGACTTTTGTAGCTTTTCGCCATCCCTTCATTCAAACACCTGGATAATACACCAAACTAGATTAGGCAAGTTTTCTTCCACCTTCCTTCCTATTCATTATTACTCATAAACTAGTAAAGCGTCGTGAAATTAATCACAAGTAAATAAAGTGGCTCATTAAATTAATCAGTAATAAATAAATAAGTAAATAACCTTAAAACCATCTCAACTTAAATGAAACTATATTTGTTCAGTAATTTTCCGAGCATTACACATTCATGTAGGGTAACAACAAAAGCCAAAGTAAAAAAAAGAAAATATTCATGATAAAGATAGGGGTTCAGTATCCACGGCCTAAATTAGAGACGGACAGAATACATAATGGTTAAATACAGTCGTCACCCCTACAGCCGCCATAAAACTAACCGAAGATTAATTACAAAGCAAAACTGTGCCAAATTCAAACGAAACTCTTTCTCCTTCACTGCCATGACGATTTTACCACTTCGATGGAAATGATGTATTACAAGCGATGATTAATTTCCTTGCGTTATCTAAACAGTTATCATTTTTCGATAGGATATGACTTCTGGCAACAAAAATGAAGCACAGTAAAACCAAGCTATTATATCGAACAACAATAACACACAAATTAACATCAGCTATGATGAGAACTTCATCCACCTTTACTTGAAAAAGCACATAATTATTCACCGAGAGTATGTCAGATTATCGAGTGCATCTTGTGAATTTTTCGAGCGACAATACAATTATTATTATTATTATTATTATTATTATTATTATTATTATACAGCACAAGGTATGTAGACAATATAAAGATTCATAGATATCCATGTGCTATTTTAAAGTGAATTTATTCTACTTTATTTTTAAATGATACTTTTAAATTGAGTACTTGGATATTAGATGTTTCTATGTATATAACCACATAAAAGACAAATAGTGGTCCATCAGTGTTTTCTACTCAAGACCGTCAGCACCACGTTGTCCACTATGTCCACATTTCTATCTTTATATATGCCAATATTTATTCTTAACATTTGATTTAGCATTGTGTGGATGTGTTGGTTTTATATGACTTTGTATTGTGTCTTCCTAAGCATGGCGAATTTCCTTAAAATGTGTAGGAGAATTCATGTGTATGGATGGTTTACGTTTTGATATATATTGTGTGAAATTTTTGGTCTATACGGATGATTAATTTCTAACATTCTTTGTCTTGAAAAATCCATTCAGTAGTTCAGTAGACTGTGATGTCGCAAACAAAGCCTGCCTTATTAATATGTTACAATTATTATTATCAAATCATTATCTTACTTCATTATTGTTGTGCTGTTATAATAAGACACACTGTAACATAAGGTGTGTGATAACATGCTAAACAAACGCCTAAATATTAAACAGAATTACAGCCACTAATATTATAAGGCAAAAGAAATAAATAGGCCGATAATTAGTTTTCATTTCAAATCAGGTCTAAAATAAATTTCATTTATATTTCTTACCTTAATTACAAGAATATTAACTAAATAAACAGATTGAAGCGTTCAGCAGACAAGGCCAGTGGCACAACAACACATGACTAACACGCACGGGGAAGGTAATTTCAGCGGATAATCGATTGAACTGTGAGCACGTAACCGTGACGGGCCACTGCGTGCATTGGCTTGAAATGTGCGTAGACTGCAGCCTGTCTGGTGCTCAGCGTCCCTCCGCTGTGGCAATCACCGAACCACACATTCGTTACATGGACAAAAGAATAATTAAAAGAGTATGCAATTTCACAATAGGAGATACAAACAGTTTTATAACGAACAATGTCGGAACGTTTAGAGTAAACGTACACTATTTTTAACATATCTGTTTTACGGCACAACACTACAAATCCGCCACAATATTAGGTACTTTTTCAAGATTAATTTTGAAAGTTATCCATATATGGCAGTGTTGCAAAGAATACTTGTTTCATGGTGAACTCACTGTGACGTACCACAAAATAAAACACGCGTATATCACAAAATCAGGTCCTACTTTATTCAAGTATATATTTTGGGCCAAGAGTCAGTGTGATTAAGAATTTCCACACAAAGGATCATGCTCCAAAAATTAAAATATTAGTACCATAAGTCCTATCGCAAGATCACTTGTAATAACAGCAGAATTAAGAAGAAGCAGAATAATTCCACAACCATAGATTTCAGTAAAATGCCATCCTAACAATCTGCCCATTGTTATCAGACCACTAAACTTTCCGATTACAAAGCACGCTCGATTTTTTAGAACGTCACAATATAACAAGTTTCACCCTTCCCGTTTTTCGTGCTCCATGAAAGGCACCTCCACTCTGCCATATTGTTCCTCCCATTACTTTAACATCTGTCGCATTGCAGATATGTTGCTTTCTGTAAGCCACTTCAGAATCTAAGTTTTTCACTTTTTCCGCCAATCCACAAACAGACCAACTAACATCTAGGAATAAAAGAGGGAAGAAAAGTTTTTTCCCTAAAAGGAAATCAACTCACACGCAAATAAATTCAGGCCAGTAACTCTGCCTCCATCATAATATGTGATAGTGAAACTGGGTTTTTGAATAACTGCAAAGCCCTAAAACTTTATTGGAAAACTCTGGCATGTAGCAAATTACCTCACTTCTATTTATTTTAGAATGGTTTGTTTATTGAGACCGCACGGGGTGAACGGCAGGATGACTGCTGTATGATGAATTGGATATCATTTGGCAGGAAGCGGTCGCTGGCTTTTCCAGCAGGAAGTGGAAACAGTCGCCTAAAACCTTCATCACGAAATTTGATACGAGGGCCTTCTGGATACAATTCTATAGTCTTACCGCCATACCAGTCCCCTTGCTGTTTCTTATAACCTTAGATATTTTCTTATGAGATTTCTTAAGGACTAATTTTAACCTGAATGAATTTAAAGACCAATTTCCTACCTCGCAGTAAACACACTCCACCACAGTTATAAAAACCAATAAGCTAATCTAGTAGAGGGAAGCAACCGCTGCTTGTTTTGAGGTCCCTAAGAAACACATAAATGCACTGTGTGGGCAGGAGACAGAATTGTTTAATGTTACATCAAGCAGTCACTAGGCTTTCAGAGGGCTGTCTTATGAGTTCTGAAATAAATGTAACCCACATTTAATATTCTCCATTGCAAGGTCCAGTAGTTTGCAAGTTATTAAGGATAAACTTCTGTTTATTCTGACAACCATATAAAATGTACAGTACACTACGTGGGCAAATTACGGATCTTCTTAAATGCCGTACGTGGAGTGATTACTGTTATTGCAACTATTAATAAGACTGCTTAGCTGTCAGCCCGCTGCAGTCAGGCAGACATGACGCACGGCCTGCGGACCTGCGAGACGGAGTTGCTGCAGCTATGAAGAACAATCCATACAAAACTCTGCTCTCGGACGGATGCATTTTATTACTACCGCATGGTAATTTAAAGATTGTATGAACTCTTCTCGGGCTGGTAGCCGTGTCAATTGTTTAAAAACCTCCGACGTTTCAGAGACACACTCAGTCTCCATCCTCAGGGACAACTTATCTGGCTGTTCATACCAAATCCGTAGCTTATATGTATATATATGTATATATATGTGTGTGTGTGTGTGTGTGTGTGTGTGTGTGTATATATATATATATATATACTATGGCTGGGTACCGGCCCAGATTTGCGGACCAATAGGACTATAGTCTCCGCCCACTAATTCCTATTGGTCTGCAACTCTGGGCTGGTAACCAGCCATAGTATATGCCTAAGCGACGGATTTGCTATGATCAGCCACATCACTTTCCCTGAGGATGGAGACCGAATGTGTCTCTGAAAAGTCGGAGGTTTTTAAACAATTGACACGGCTGTCAGCCCGAGAAGAGTTAATACAATTTTGTCGCGGCGAAAACCTGAAGACATATACAAATGTAAAGGTTGTCGCTGTCCGCTCTAAGAAGGCGTATGGTGGGAGCAGAGGAACAACTCCAGTGATCCTTAACCTCGGCGCTAGATCAGCATCCGGCCCCGGCCTTTCTCTCTCTCTCTCTCTGTCTCTCTCTTTCTCTGGAAATTGCTGCAGTACGTATTAAACAGGAGGCTGAGTGGGACTCACAGACGGTACGAACGATTTAGAAAAAAGAAATATTTCTTTCCCCTACTGGGATTCGAACCCCAGATCCTCCAACCCGTAACCTACTCACTATAAAAACTACACCATACCGGCTCCACCACTTCCACACAGCCACTTCTAAACACATGCTGTTTATTTTATTAAACAATATTTAGAAAGTGTCTAAATGCTTGTGACCTCATCAAGTTACGGAGGGGACACACGTGTGACTGTTTGTTGTCTCCCGGATTGTGACACCGTGCAGTCTGGTAGTTTGTTACCGACTATTTCGACGAACATGCTGCCTCGTTTCCCAGGTCTAAACACTGATGATATATATTCTTCCGAAACGTCGGTAACTATCTACCAGGCTATACGCTGTTGTAAAGCCCCCACCCCCCGCTTCAAGATGTTCGAGCCCAGTTATTTGTGTGGTTTGTTTATTGTTGTTGTCAGTATCTGTAGCACGCAACGTCGATGGAACATGAATACGACTATGGAGCATCGGTGGAATAAATATTTGTTAAAGGGGAAACTGAAGCTTTGGGAAAAAAATCTGCCCCAGTGCCATTTTCTTCGAATTGATATTTTGAAAAAATGAAAGAGAAGGTCTGTGCTCTTCTGGGATATTATGCATCGTTGATTGGTAGTTCTGTACCGACGTTTCGGGACAGCGTCTGGGTCCCATCTTCAAGCGTTAAGGGGTCCAAGAAGAAGGCTTTTTTCTTAGGCTTTCATCTTGGACTTCTTGAACCTTGAAGATTGGATTGACAGGTTGTCCCGAAACGTCAGTACATAACCACAGTTCAACGTTGCGTAATAGCCCAGATCTCATCTACAACGCGGTGGAAGCCTGAAATCACGAAAGAGAAAGAGTTTAAACACCAGAGTCGTAAATGACAGAATTATCTGCATGGTTTCAAACCCGACACAGGATTAAAACCAGGTTCAAAACAATTTAACATCAGGTAGAATATACATGTTACAGAAACATTTTCGGAAAATATACAGCGTTACATTTATTGTAAAACAACCGAACATTCAAAAGTATGGTACTTCTTCTTGTTTACTTTTCTTTTCTTTTTCTTTTTTTTTTTTTTGCAAATTAGAATTCACGAAACTATCGCCTTAATTACAGATAAGGATGGCAGGTGATCTAATGTAAGTTTCAAGTCTGCCTTTTATATTGTAGCCGATCCCAGTGGCCGCGCGGTCTAAGGCCTAGGTCTGCGGCCGAGCGCTTGCTGGGATCGTGGGTTCGAATCCCACCGTGGGCATGGATGTCTGTCTCTTCTGAGTGTTTGTGTTGTCAGGTAGAGGTCTCTGCGACGGGCCGATCCCTCGTCCAGAGGAGTCCTACCGACTGTGGTGTGTCTGAGTGTGATCAAGTGAAAATAAAAAACCTCGACACCTGCTGTGAGTAGGTAGAAGAGGTGAGGACTACGAAAAACAAACTTTTATATTGCACAAAGAGAAAATCACCAGTAGATAAAAATTACCCACCCTGTTAGACCCACTCAATTACTGAGAGCGGGTCTTCGGGTCTCTACAGCGGTGTTGCTGAAAACTCAAGTCTTCTACTCTTTGTCGACTGGTAAACAGTTATCGACATTTCGAAGAACTTGGACTACTTGATCCTAAAATTAAGAGGCTAGATGCTTCGAAACGTCTGTGAATATTTACTAGTCAACAACGCGTAACGTCCCAGAAGACTTGAATTTTCAAATTTATGTACAATGTACAAAATTCCATAACCCTTTACAAACCAGCGATTTAACAAACCTCCTTTAAATACAAAAACGCTTATGTGTTTAAGCCTTTTGTTTTATTCTCAACATAAACAGCATCTTACCCCCCCCCCCCCCAAAAGCAGCAATAATAAGCTTCTTTGTAATGAAGGCACAGTGTGTTTCCTTTCACATATAAATCACACTTTTAAACATGACTTCCAAAAACTGCAATCATCAAAGGGTTGAAAGAAGAACATCAGGATAAAATGCGTCATTCTGACAAATAGAGATTTATTAAATATTTCATTAATGTGGGTTTGCAGTGAGCCCAGGTTTATTACACCATTGCACACTCAGAAGCCTTTTTTCTCTACATTTTGACAGTTTTTCCTCTAACAGAATACCGAGGTCAACATTTTATATATATGTTTGCCTTACAACAGTGCCCAGTGACAGTTACCTTCAACGACGTGAAATTTAACACGGTTTGGAATACTGAACGAATATGACGGAAGGGGAAGGAGTTAGGTTTTACGCTTTGAACACCCTGTTCCTCCCATATGGGGTAGTTCTAATAATATTCGTGTGGCAGAGAGTTCTTGTGCGTCAGCTGTCGGAAACATGGCCTCCTGGGAGACGCGGTGCGTGGCAGTTGTTTCTACCGCCTATAGACTATTATGAACTGAATGCCAATCTTCCATCTAGCCTAGCACATAAATACAAGCGTCACTGGCTTGCAATAAAGTATGCCTATACTAGGTGCTTCATATTGCTGAAGGGGCGGTGTAAATTGAGCACAGAACAATGAACACGGCTCTCACGTTGTGAAGTACGCGAGAGGAAGTGTATTAAGCTGTAGCACGGCATCCCGCTTCCTCCAGCATTTCGCTATCCATGGAGACAGCGCTGAGGGCTACGAAATATTATTTTATACACCTAACCCTGAGATTCATCTGCGTAATATTTAATGTTCATTCTCTTGCTCACGAAAAATTGTCTCTACATAACAAAGGCCACCACGTTTATCCTGTTCATGTAAACAACGCCTGCTTATTCTGAGAATCATACTAAATAATTACACGCCCGCACACGTTCTACAGGCGAAATATACTGTAAAAGCTTACTTAGTTTCCTACAGAGAAATATCACGCTCGTGAGAATACAACGCTGTGTGTGTGCGTGCGTGCGTGCGTGTGTGTGTGCTTGCGGGGGGGGGGTTGTGTGGGTGGACTGATGGGATGAGTAACCAGTACAAATTTTGAAACACTTCAACAACTTTCACAAAACTTGGTATGAAAGTTGTTCCACTGGAGAACACAACTGTTGTGCACCTTAAGTACACACAAGCAGTAATAACAACATGGCGGATGCGCACACCTGTGAAAAGAGACCGTCATTAAGGATCTTTATCCTAGGATTCTGGGGTGCAGTACTGTCAGACCTCTTCGAAATTATGTACCTTTTTAAAAGTGATAATCATTTTGCTTCTAGAAGAACACCTGGCCGTTGAAATAAGCTACCATCTCTCGTTCTGATAGCCACAAACAGTGAACCATTGAAGCTAGTGACTTGAAATATGATAAGCATGTAGCACGTAAATACGTCTGCTTGTTACGTGTGAAAGAGTGTTTTTAAATGTAGAGCTTAAGTATGGCGACGAACGAAAATATTGAGGTTATGTGCGGACCTACACATAAATTTTTCTTTACAAAAAATAAAAAACAGTAATACTAACAGATGTGAAATATAAAAATATGCGACAGGAAGAGAGGCTTTGTGAGTGCTACAAGGAATTCCTTCTGCACTTTGACACAAATGATTCCCTGTGCGAGTAATATCCGTTGCCCTGAAAGAGGTTAAAACATTCTGAAGGTGCTAATCAGCACCTGAAACCAATAATGAGCTCTAATAACAGAATTATTGCTGATTTTATGTCCGAAAGTGTTTTGAACAAAATTTTCTTCGGAATACAGCAAACCTCACATCCATGAGCATTATACTAGAAAAAGGGTGATTTCCATTTGTCATTTTGTAATGCAAATAAAACAAATATAATAAATAAAATAAGTAGAGGGTTTTAAAGCATTTGGACGTAAGTTAAAACTGTTTTTATGGAATCAATCATTTTACTCATGACAGGAGTTCTTCTGGATGCAGAATTAGTTCAGTATTCTTCTACATGTAGACTTGTATTGTGATGTCTTAGAAATTATGTTGACATGTCTAGGTGTTTCAAGTGTGGGGTTTATGGATTTTAAAATAAATTCAAGTGAACTTTGTGCAGTGAGTGAGTTTGGTAGTTTAGATTACATAGATGAAATTTGAAAGAAATAAATGTTGTAATAATTGATTGGCTGATGAAAACAATAATATCTTGAAATTTCACTGTACTATGAAAATGTATTCTTAGCCAAGTTATATGAGTATTTAAATTAAAACGTTTTATACTGTATTAAAAGTTTTGTTATACCCAGTGAGTTCTGTACTTGAATAACTTATATTTTGTACATGGTTGTAATTACATATTAAGTTGACCTGTGCAAATGTTACATATGTAGCAATATGGATTTTAAATAAAATAAATAAAATAAAGAATATCATGACAGACACCAGGTCCGATATGAAAATCTTCGCTTTTCAGAAAACCTAGCGACTAATCAAGCACCCACAAATTGTCTTATCCTACTCGATTATGTCGTAACTTCTCGACATAAAAGCTGTGGTGTAAATGAGGACCCTGCACACCCCGCCGCGCTGGGGTCCTTTGTTTACGGGGGTCCCAAGAGTGGAGAATTCTAAAATCTGTGGGGGTTTCTTGACTGGATCCCGTTCTTCTGACAGAAGGCAGTACTCTTGATCCTTGTTATGAGATCTGGGAGGAACTTCGTCAGTGACTGCAGGGGGCTTCCAAATTTCGAGTCGCAAAAAAGGCTCCCGATTATCCTGATGCTGAGGAGACCCAAATAGTTATTTGCGCCACCGCACGCAAGCTTTGTGTATTTCTTCCAAAGATCTGACCACACAACATTTAGTGTATCTAACGGGACGTGCAGACTGATATATAAGATCAGAAATTTATTTCGAAACACGGGGTGTTACCAGTCTTATAACAAAAAATACCCTGATACAGTGTGATTTACCGTACTGTTTGCATGATGCCACTTTCGCTTGGATGGTGAATCACTAATTGAAATATTATACGAACGCCATCCAGTTGAATATCAACACATTCTTATTGTAATACTTTACACCAGTAGGGCTCTTTATGTACTTCTAAAGCTATGGGTTCCTATTATTTTAAGTGCAACTATGGACTGCTTCTGATAGTTTTATAATTTCATTTTATAATGTTAATGTACCTAACCTTTATATTTTACCTCCCTGAAGATGGCCACATGGTTGGCTGAAACATGCAGGAGTTCACTGTTTACATAAACCAATTTCGACATACTTGTGTGCATCTGTATGTACCATTACTGTATATATTCGAATAACGCACGGATCATGGATCATGTATCCTTGAGACCTTTCTGCTTGTTAATGACACTCGTCGTGTTTACCTAAACGTCGCAGATTTTAAAATCGCAGCGCTGAAGACATCGCATATATGGTCAAAGTTATACAGGTTACTATGAAAGCGCCAAACTCAGTAAACTTTTTCATTTTAAGAAAGATCAGGTACTACGGCTGTATATAGAAGTCAGCTTGATGTATGGTAAGCTTGCAAGGTATATGGGTGTCAGGGAACGGGTTCTACGTTTTACAAAAAGAACACTGGCACTGCCAGTGCCTGACAGCAGTAACCGTCCAACGGCAGGCAACATTAACTGCTGTAACGTGAAGGAAACTGAGGAAAGAAGAAGGAAGGACTGAAGATAAAACAGACAAATAAATGGAATGGGAAAGAGGAAACAGTTGAAGGCGGAAGATAGGAAAGTTATAAATAAATCCTGCGAACTTGACCGCCGTTCGATTTCGGCCACCTGTTTGTTGTATTTGGCTACATTTTTTACGGAACCGGCAAATCTGCACAATATGATACATGGTCATTAGTCCATAACTTTGCCACTTGCATGTCTTAAATCTTAGCCACATTTTCACGTTTAGTGCCACGCTTTAGTCTTAACATCAATCGCCCTATGGTGGAAGACACGAAGCGTTACACGGTTTTTGTGTTACACTGTACATGGGCTGAAATCCTCATTCATTACAAAGCTCCTTGTTGTCCGATCAACCTTCATCCTTTCTCCCCAATTATGGACAGCACACTGGAAAAAGACCCATTAGTCTGCTTCAAGTCGCTATTCATTTATTGAGTCATGTACCTGTTTTCCTCGACCAGCTGTCTCTGCATTATACACAAGTGATAGTTACACACTTCAGCTTTCACATCATCACGTAATGGTCATCATTTGGCCACCTGAATAAGCTGGGCGGCTTTGAATGGAACCAAACTGGCCGGCAGAGACAGGTCACCCTGTATCTTTTTCTAGAAAATAAACTTACACATGCGCTAAATTTACTGTACTAAGGCCAGAAATACTAATAAAGTCTCTGTTCTGCTACGGGCAGGACGGTCCGGGGATCGAATCTCTGTGGGGGCGAGATTTTCCGCAGCCGTCCAGACGAGCCCTGGGGGGGGGGCCCCCCCCCCCCAGCCTCCTGTACAATGGGTACCGGGTATCTCTCCAGGGGACAAAGCTGTTGAGGCGTGGCCTTAACCACCCATCCCCATCTAGTGCTGAAGTTAAAGAAAGAGTTGAGCTATACCTCTAAGTCCCTCTCAGGGCCTTCATGGCCTATTCTAGAGTGAACTTTACCTTTTTCGTGTAGAAATATGCCGAGATCCTGCCACACAATACGTTGCGGCGTCTTCAGTCCGCATCCCTTGCAACTGGTCATATTAACAAGGCAGTTATCATCATCCTATATTAAATTTCATTTGTGACTGACACACTGTAAATAAGAGTTTCGTAATCGTCGCACCCGGTGCACTTTTACTTACCTGCAGTTCACACGTGCAAGTGTTGACAGGTCACGCCTAAGCATTAAGCGCTTTATTACTATGATCTCACACTTACATTTTCGTCTGTATCTCAATGTTACAATTAAGCCGTGTTTAACCTGTAAAAATAATGATAGGGAATAATAACAGTGCACTTCAAATTACAAGATTTTCGACAAATTTTTAACTCAAATTGCATTAATTTCCTTTCACACCCCAACTAGCTGCTTATTTATAGAGATCCACCATGACAAGCCACTCAAAACTCCTACAGTGATTACTGTTACCGTCTCACAAAGCCTTAAGCCGACAAAAGTAATTTTCGATAACGGGCTGAGAAATCTACTTCAATTTATGTCCGTAAAAAGTAAGTCCGTACCTGAATCATGAACCGACACACACACACACACACACACACACACACACACACACACACACACATGTAATTCAGTTAAGATTTAAGAGGTGTCCTACTGCATCGCCCGACGCGTAGAAAACATTTCTACTTCCATTCAGTGAATGTTCTAAAGAAACTTCTAAGACATGCATGAAGGAAGGTGCATACTGCGTGATTTCAAGCTTTCGCCGCCATCTAGATAAGATCTGCGCTCTTCTGGGTTTTATGCAGCACTGAGTGGTACTTCTGTACCGAACTTTCGGGACAACCTAATTTGTCCCGAAATTTCAGTACAGGAATACCACTCAACGCTGCGCAAAACCCAGAGGAGCGCAGATCTCATCGAGTGTGCACAGATCTTGCAATGTGTAGTGTGTCACAGAATTGCGATATTTCTTTCGTTTGCGCAATATTCTAACGGTTTACTTCCATTCATTTCCAGTGGATGTCAGTCCGCTCGTGTCTTTACTGCTGTTACAGCACTTCTGCATTTCATTGAGTTATTCGCATATGGTCTTAGGCTGAGGTTGGAATGTTGGTTTATAAGGTAACCACAATATCTGTTTTGTGTTTGCTTTTCAACTATTCAAACAACCGATCGATATTCACAAAATGTGCTACAAACTTCGTGCACTTACAGGCCACAAACACGTCGTAACTGCTAACTTTATAAAGACGTTAAAAACAATACAACAGATGCGCGAACTTCTGAAGTGTCAGCGACGCTGCTGCCACTCCATTTAAGTTCCTGAAACGCGGCAAGTTAATACGTCTTCCAAAATATATGCAATTTTGTTGAGGCGATATTTTGAGGAATGTAAAAGAACATTGCAGCTGGCAGAAAAAGTGAAATGTTTGTTTCACTTTCATTTTAATGTCGGTAACTAAAGCAACACAGCAGTCAGGATTATGAAATTGGTACAACCAAAAATAATGAATTAACATCTACAAATATGGCGACAGTCCAAACCTTGGGATGTTACACCTCTCAAATATGACGTACAAGAGTTCATTAATAATAATAATAATAATAAATATCTCAGGACGGATGAAGGGGACAAAAAATGTGCAACAGAAAGGGAGGTTTTGTGAGCCCTGTTAAAAGACGCCCGCTATTCCCATAACTTGAAACACTGTGCTGCTATGCTGAGTTACACAAGACAAGTCCCGCCATGCATAACGAACATAGTCTGAATATCTGAATACAGCCTCCATTGTCAGATTAACATAAATTACGTATCCTACTAATATGTAACGAAATTCCGCTTTGTATGGATGATCTTTGGAAGTATTTATCATTTTTACAAATTCACAGATGTTATTCATATATACAACCGGTCCAAGGTGATAATTAGTGGCAAGTGACTAAGGGTGTGGAAGGAGTTGCTCGCGGCATATTTTAACATACCATTCCGGCATGTAACTAGAAGTAAAGTAAAAGAAGCGTGTCGTGGGAAAATATTTACATCGTGTAACAAAAAATGTTTCTCAAAACGAAAGACATTTACGAGATTTACGTAGTAAAATCAATTATCCAGGTTTCTTGACTGCAGTGTTTGACATCAGAGTTAAGCCTACAACAAGAAGCACTGTAACGGCAACACGAGACAATTGAATTCAGTTCATCTACTTAAGTGCCTGACAACAGCAAATTATCCAATTACAATCACCGAAAATAAAACAGGTATAAAGTATAACTAATGGAGTAAAATCAAATAAAAGCCAATAATAACACGAGAGAAGTGTAAAGTGCACAAAATAAAACCTAAGCGGTCTGGAAGAAAGAAGAGTGCTAAATTAAGTGACAAAAGGTTAAAACCCAGAAGAACGTCAGCAAACGTAATGCAATATCTGTTAAAGATGTCAACGTTCGTGCCAATTATATTACCAGCAGAAACACATCTAGCTGAGGAAGTGACATTGAAGCTACGGCATGCAATAAACGTACAGCCAGTTCCATGGGGCACAGTCTTTCACGAGGAGCTGAAAACTCTCAGCTATAACACCAATTATACTATTCGGCAAGTTCCGCGTATTATTATTATTATTATTATTATTCACAATCACCATAGTATTCCGCTAAATCACAAAATTAAATCCAATGTCATTTGATTTCTAATTGGTTTTACACATATCACTTATCCTAATATTCATCCTATTATCCCCTGTCAATTTCTATTTTTTATGAATTCCTCCTATTGTTTAAACAACCCTCAAGGCACTGTCCTACACCATTGCAATTTTTTATTTTGTATTTTATCTCCTTGTGTATATTGTATTTTAATTTTCACATAATATTTACCTTTAGTTGCCTGTATTTATTTC
Organism: Coptotermes formosanus; assembly: GCA_013340265.1. NCBI lineage: Eukaryota > Metazoa > Arthropoda > Insecta > Blattodea > Rhinotermitidae > Coptotermes > Coptotermes formosanus. Next base: position 574,620 of record BLKM01000072.1, read on the forward strand.
TTCGTCTTCTTAGTATTTTTAATGTTCCCTTTTTTAGGTCTTACTTACGTATGCTGTATGTGGTTGACTTTTCTCCTTTATTTCACTTTTGTGCTGTTTCTGTAACTGAAGGCCGGGACTGCTGAGTCAGCATGTAAATAAACTGGAATTAACATTATTATTCGTTTCGCAGTCCCTCCCTCTTCTACCTACTCACAGCAGGTGTTGAAGTTGTTTACTTTCACTTGATCACACTCAGACACACACCACAGTCGGCAGGACTCCTCCGGACGAGGGATCGGCCCGTCGCAGAAATCTCTACCTGACAACACAAACACTCACAAGAGACAAAAATCCATGTCCCCGGTGGGATTCGAATCCACGATCCCAGCAAGCCCTCGGTGGCAGACCTACGCCTTAGACCGCGCGGCCACTGGAATCGACAGTATTATTATTGTTGCTCTTGTTACTGAAGGAACAGTGATAACGCAGTCGGTATCAAGACTACAGAACGACTGAAACACCCAGGAATATTTGTTCCAATTCCTGCAGTGGAAAAAGGTTTTTCTCTTCTCTAAAACCTTCATATCTGCTGTGGAGCCGACCGAGCCACTGTTCAGAGGACAACGGGGTTTGTTTTGCTGGTGCAAAGAGACCAGTGCGTGAAGTTAACCACATACGTTCCTCCAGTGCGAGGTTAAGAAGTGGAGCTGTATATTCACGCCTCCGTATTCCTTCATGGCGTGAACAGGAATAACTTTGCCTTTACTTCCATCATTATCACGGAAAAGACACTCAAGGTTGACTTCAGAATATTGCAAACAAACTGCCATGACATAGCCATAACAGAACACAGTGACATTTAATTCGGCCTTTCCGTATATACAGGAGTATACAGAGGTCACATTTTCTGTAGAGAAGCATGACGAGTGCTTACTGAACAGTCGTGATGCTATGGCAACACCAATAGACGCGAATCTGCAATAGAGAGAAGTGGCCTCTTGGGCAAAGCAACAGCAGCTCAGAAGGGCTATGAAACAGCCACACAGTAACACACATGGGTTTCGCTTCTCTGTGTAGACCAATCCAAAGGACGCCTTCCTAAAATGATGCAGCATTTAATAACAAAATTATGTCCAACATCAGGATTTCTGGTAACTGCCTTTTAGGTTTGCATCAATAATTCTAAAACACTGTAAACACGTCGCACCTGCTTTAACGTTTAAATCTTTGCAAAGTGCCCATAAACTGTATTTATGCCTTTATGATTCTTACAACAGATTAATTATTTGTCCAAAAATCAGTAAGTGGTAGGTGCTTGTGACATTTCCAGTTATAACCCCACCACTCGTCAGTTGACAGGCTTAGGTTAGATGCCAGGCTAGCCTCTCTCTCTCTCTCTCGCTCTCCCCCCCCCCCCCCCCAACCCCAACCCCGTCATATTTACTGAGATTTACTTCGTGATATTTACAATTCTTGTAGCCAAAATAGGAGTGGTGGAGATATAAAAGGAAAGAACTAGTGCTCGCAGGTATTTAGCAGAATAAGCTTAAGGAAAAAACACTTGCCTGAACTAGGCGTAGATGGAAGTTAAATACTAAAATAAGTTTCGAAGACGTTGATTACGTGGGGGCGGAAAAATGCGCCTGTCCCTTGTTACAGGCCGGTGGCAGATGCTTGAATCTTCACCAGATACACAACTACAAACTTCTCAAGAATAACTTAATTCCAAGAATTAAATGTAAACCTTTATGAAGGTAAGTTAGTCAGTTTAGAAAATGCTTTCATAACAATGGCCGGCCTTTTAATAAATCCCACATGTTTTAAGTAAAACAGCTACGCCGACTTCCAGTTCAAAATTCAGATTTTTTAACAAACCAAGTGCAAAATTCTAAGTCGGTCATTTAAGACAAGACACACGCTATTTACTTTATTACTGTGGAATAGTTCATACATATATGGAAAAAGTGGATGGGTGGAAAGTTTACATTGGGTTTTCTTTTCCTCTCCTTTGAAGCTTGCTTTGTGATAAAGTACAGGTAAATTTCACCCTAGAACAGGCTGTAAAGGACCAGAGGGGGACTAGAAGTATATCTATACTCCTTCTTTAACCTCGGTGAAAGATATAGGTGGGTGTTCAACGCCACGCTCCGGCCGCTTTAACCGTGGTGGAAGACGTCCTCTACCTATTTTACAGAAGGCTGGGTAGGCCCCAGGGCGGGTCCGGACTAATGTGGAACACCTCGCTCCCACCGGGATGTGATCCCTAGACCGTCCAGCCCGGCAGTAGGAAGGTTTACTTCAACCTAAGTGACCACCTGAGAAGCGGATGTTAGTGACAGCTTTCTCATTTCATTGAAAGCATATGAAAGCAGGAAGACCTGTTCTATCTGACGTTCTGTACACGCGCTCAGGGTGTTAGGTTATATAGACATCTCCATAACGTGTACGTTCTAGGTGAAATTCCTCCTAAGAACCCGGTTAAATAGACGCCTTGTGCTAAAGTAGAGAAGACTTCTTTGTTGAGTTTACAGAAAATGTGTCTTACTCCGGGTGGCATATTGCAACCACAATTTATACTCACGTATAGATATCTGACATTCAGAAACGTACTTCCGTTACATCTTCACTACATATAACAAGCAGATTTATGGTTTGTAGCAGTCAATACCGCCGATCCCAGTGGCCGCGCGGTGTAAGGTGTAGGTCTGCGGCCGAACGCTTGCTGGGATCGTGGGTTCGAATCCCACCGGGGACATGGATATTTGTCTTGTACAGTGTTTTTATTGTCAGGTAGAGGCCTCTGCGAGGGGCTGATCCGTCGTCCAGAAGGGTCCTACCGCCTGTGGTGTGTGTGTGAGTGTGATCAAATGAAATCACAAAAAACCCTGAACACCTACTCTGAACAAATAGGTAGAAGAGGGAAGGACTGAGAAATAAAGAAAGAAGCGGTCAATACCTGTCGTAAAGCAGATCAACCGGCTGATAACCTCAGGTTCTTCAACATGCGTATTATATTGTTCCAAACACCGCAGAAAAACACAATGCGTCTGTCTCTACTACTAAAACCAATCCATTACACACGTACATATATATATTATATATATGTATATAACTTTTGTGCATTTAGGAAAAATAAGAAACATATAAGCTAACTGTGTGCGCAAAATATAGTTTATTTATTTATCTACCTATTTAACTATTTTGTCCGTAAAGAAAAACTAGCGACGAATGTTTAGACGATAAATAAATAATAAATTGGCGATAATGTGCAACGAAGCTTTGTAATCTGATGTACTCTAAAGAAAATTAATTTAGGGACTTAACGAAAACAGAAACTTTAGTCATGACACTTTGCGAACCGACCCAGCTGCTTCCTAAGTAAAAGCCACAAAAGGTGCCAGCTGAGCCAGAGTCATTCTTTTTCTCATTAAATCATGTACTGCATATAGTTTCCACTGTGCCTGAGAGGGTTACACTTCTATCCAGTCCATTTAAGAAGTTCATGTGCACGGAGAAACACATGTAGTTGTGTTAAAACTGTGAAACACGCTTGAATTCGTACGGTAAGTTACGAGTACCGTTACAGAACACAAGGATGTCACAAAATCTGATACGTTTGCCCTCAGCACTTAAACTGCGTAAGAAGGTAAGCATTGTTATGCCCGCAAAGCCACGTTTTCCTACGAGGGTAAATCAACGAAATTGTATCAGTCCTGTTACTCAAAAAGCCAAACTTGATATTTCAGATGCTTCTGATATAGACGGCAGAGATCTCTAGCTCCACAATCACGTGATCTGAGGCACATGCGCAGAAGGAACACAGCTGTGGCAGTTCAAATATGTGACCCATTTGGAAAACCGGTCTTGATTGGGAGTCCGAGGAGGTGTAAGCTTCAAGTGGCCAATGAAACTGTCTTTCTGCTTAGTGACGGTGTGATTCACTTCCGTAACCGAGCACAATCGCACAGGGCACAGCAGACTCAGAAACTGCTGTAAACTTTCAATTGGGAAAGCTGTACCATCCCCATGCAGTCTTCATTTAGCACCCTGGGATTTTCCCCTGTTTCCCGCCTTGCAGGAACACATGTCGGGACATCGCTTCACCTCTTATGAAGACGTCCAACATGTAAAAATCATGTGGCTGAAGCACAGGGCACGTAATTTGTATGCATCCGGTATTGACAAAATTATCACACATTGTGACAGGTGCGTCAACCGTAAATGGGACTATGTTGAAGTGTAGAATACCACTGACAGCTTCTTTGTGTATTGTCAGTTTCCTCTATTAAACTTGCACTTGATTCAAGGGTGCTTTAACTTACTTTCTGATCCACCTTCCTATACAATTAAGAAGCATATAAATGCCCCCACATGGAGAAGCGATCTATCCGATTCCCTTTACTACAATACGAGGGGGGCATGCGGGCGCCATGCTGATCTATTTACAGCTCTTGTCAAGTGCCGAAACTTCTTCTTTAAAGACAGGAAGTGTCTGTCTTTCTGTATTCAACAATTTAACTTCACAGACACGAAAACCTTAATTCACAAGCTGACAGAGCGCATTAATTACAACCCGTGGCTTTATGCAGCTTTCAACGGCGACACCAATAGACTGACAAGACTAAATTTCATTTTAGGAAGAGAAGTGCGCTATACGAATGCCGTTTCTTATTTGCTGAACAGCAGACGAGCTCTAAGAATAGAACTCTAAAATCGCAGATAAAAATATTAATTTCCGCGGAATTGTATGGAAGGAAGAGTTGGTGGAAATCACCACTCCCTCGATCACCAAGACCTTATTTTCTAAGGAATCACCAACAATACAAATGTAAAGAGGTTCTTGAAAAGGAACCTGAGACAAAAAAGAATGGACAAATTGCAGAAACACCGTCACAGTTCCTAGAATGTGGGAGTTAGAGCCACTTAAAATCAAAGTCGCAATATGAGCCCACATTCAAGGTGAGTGCCACTTGAGCCACACAACAACATGGACCCACTTTCACGGCGAGTGCCAGTTGAGCCATATCACAGCATTGCCCCATATTCAAGGTGAGTGCTGTTAGAGCCACATCACAGTATGGGCCCACCTGCATGGTGAGTGCCACTTGAGCCACAACACAGTATGGGCCCACATTCATGGTGAGTGCCACTTGAGCCACAACACAGTATGGGCCCACATTCATGGTGAGTGCCACTTGAGCCACAACACAGTATGGGCCCACCTGCATGGTGAGTGCCACTTGAGCCACAACACAGTATGGGCCCACCTTCATTGTGCGTGCCACCTGAGCCACAACACAGTATGGGCCGTTTGAACCACGGCTTAGTACAAGCCCTACCCCGAGACAAATTTGAAACACAGAGACTATTTCAATTCCGTGGCCAGCTGCCCGCTGCTACCGCGAGTCTATGTTAAGAGAAACATCAAAGATTTTGGCGATTTCCTGCAGAACTATCGCCCCGCACTTCTACATAAATTGATATTGTTTGCAATATGGGAATACCGCAGTCCGAGATACCACAGAACTAATACGGGACCAGAAAAGCCAAAATCCATGCAGTTGTGTTAGCAAAAGTAATTTCTATAGCCAATTTTCAGAAGTTTATAACGACAACATAGTTGCCAGGTAAGTATCTAAACAATTTAGTCAACGGAGTTTCTCATAGTCGCTCAGCCCTGTGTACAACAAATGGTATAACAATCGCCATTGGACCACATTCCAAGCCAACCGACTCCGATTTACACCCTCCCATTTTCTACTTGAGGAAATTGTTAAAGTGCGTAGTCCTTAATCGGCTTAAAATCCCCCTCCCCCAAATTTTTCGAATTCAGTTTATGTGATTTCCTCTTTCATATGTGATACATTTCCCATGTATATCACTCTCTCTGATTTGGCAAACAACGCGTTTAATGCCTGAAGTGAGAACATTTGACCTGCAGAGCACTTCAAATGTTCTCACTCTCGACAATCCTTGATACCCAGCAGCCTCCTGCTTAGCCTTTTAAAGCCTAGCGGTAACTTTACGTACCACCAGGTTTAACATTAAAAAATTCTACGTGGTGCCCACATTGTGTTTATGTGTTTTGTGTGGATCTCAGAACAAACAGCAACTTTTGCCTCATAAAACATTAAGAGACTGGTTTTTATAACCGAAGTGGAGAGTGTTTACAGCGCGGTACGCACTGAGTCCTTATATAAAACAGAGACGCTTCGTCTTTAAAGGGTTAGTGGTTGGCGGGGGCTACTTCCTCGGCAGGCAGAACAACAAGTGCGTGAATCTGATAACTGAATTAAATCCAGCTCCCAATTTAAGAATAAGCAGAGCTGCACCTGAACTTTCTCACATGTTTTCATAACTTGCAGAGGAATGATTTTTACATTTCATTACAAGCTAAATCTCATTCAAGCCATAGACCCACTTTCCAGCGACAAGTTCAAAATGTCTCTTTTTACAGTATTTAATTGTTGTTTCGATGAAGTTTCCTTTTACAGTAATATCACTTGTTACTTTCACCGCCACAAATGGTTGTGGTTGTTCGCGCGTTTGTATGTGCGTATGTGTGACAGGGTTATCCCTCTGTAGACTACGACAGCTGTTCAGTCCATTCCAGTGGTATTAAGAGGGCGACAGGACCTAACCACAACTGCGTAGTATTCTGTATATCTGTCGTTAGTATTTTATCCTTGTTCCTCTTTATTTCGCAATGCTCGTAGGTTAGAATTAGTGACACATATTTTTCCAATGGCCTCTCTTTCTCCACAAATACAGGAATTAACGGATAATGTATTCTTAATTTAAAATACGGTACTCCGGTTTGTAACAATCTCTAGTCAAATTAAGGTTATCACTGCCTCGAAGAAATCTCACGTCTTCTTCTGCTTCGTTATCAAAACGTGTAGCCTATCTGTAAGAATTCAGAAGCCGCAAGATAGGATATATATTATACATGTATATATATGTAGAAGCGAAAAATGCACAATAGTGTACTGCGTGTAAAGCCTTGCTTAGGTTCCTTGCCGCTAGGTACCCTGATACTTCAAAACCATTGACCATATCTCCGGGCACAAACGAGTAGCTCTGCTTGTCGTGAATGAATATAAAAGTACGCCGAATGAAAACCGGAAATATTTCTAAATGTAACGCAAAACATATGCCGAATGAAACAGGTAGTCTTATGAAAAAAAGTTTGGCGCCTCTTAAAAACATTTAGGTATTTAATATCCTTAAACATTTGTTTTATTTGCCTGTGGAAGCATAGTGTGCCGTCTGCTTTAGATACTATTAATACGCACGTACACACACACATACACACACGCGCACACACACGCGCAATACCCACACGCGAACACGCGCGCGCGCACACGCCACATGCACGCGCACACGCGTACAAGCACGCACACGCGCGCACGCGCACACACACGCGCACGCACGCAATCATACACTCACACACACATGCATACACGCGCGGTCGGGCGCACGCACGCACACACANACACACATACATACACACACACATACACACACACATACACACCCACACACACATACACACACACACCCACACACACACACCCACACACACACATATACACACATACACACCCACACCCACACACACATACACACACACACATACACATACATAGACACACACATACATACACACACACATACACACACACATACACACCCACACACACATACACACACACACCCACACACACACACCCACACACACACATATACACACATACACACCCACACCCACACACACATACACACACACACACACACAAAACGAAATAAAAATACGTTGCTTATTTCTAAAGGGGAAGAAGTAAGGGCAGGACGTACTACAAAACTCCAGCGTCGCAGTGTCGCCATGCTACAATATGTCGTACTGACGTCTGGGATGTTATATCGCATAGTGTGGTGTAAATTCAACAACTCGTAAAGCAGACTGCTGCCTCCTTACTCTTCTAGACCGAATATGTTGGGGGCCGTTTCTTAAAAAAATTTCAATAAATTTCTACCAAGCCTGGCAGCATAATAGCCTATAAGACACAATTTTGCATTCTCATTTCCGTGAAAACCTAAAATTCCACACGTTAAAGATTTGTTCCTACCATCTGACCCAGAGAACATGAAGTTAGAGGTGCGGTAGTAGAGTTGATAATATTATTCATGATGTTGCAGAAAATGGCGGAGAATGGTAAGAATGACAAAAGGATTTTAAACGACGTGGTTACGAGCAAATATCAGGCACTACCACGCTAATTGCGACATTAGTCTCCATGTTCGATGAAACGGTTAGCTCACTTTTTGCAGATTGTTAAATGGCAACTTTCCAGACTTCGTCCAAACGTGAAACGTGAAAAGTTTCAGGAAGTGGAAGAGGAATTCAGTGTGAATATGAATGAACCTCTTCCTGAACTGAGTTATTAATTTTAAGGTCTCATTAGCTGCATTTAAGCCGATCCCAGTGGCCGCGCAGTCTAAGGCTTAGGTCTGCTGCAGAACGCTTGCTGGGATCGTGGGTTCGAATCCCACCATGGGTATGGATGTTTGTCTTGTATAGTGTTTGTGTTGTCAGGTAGAGGTCTCTGCATAGGGCTGATCACTTGTCTAGAGGAGTCCTACCGAGTGTGGTGTGCCTGAGTGTGATCGTGAAGCCTCACTAATGAGGACGCCCTGACTCACTAGGGGCTGTTGCGCCATAGAAAGAAATACAGACCTATAAGAAACACATTAGTGTATACATCGAATACACAATCCCAATAAATCCTGCTGTTTTCTGAACTGTTCCGACGTTTAGAAGAAATTTCTACTTCCATCATCAGGGCAGATGACACTAATTTACCCTGATGACTGTAGCAGCAAGTTCCTCTAAACTGTCTCTACACTTGTATCAGACAATAATGCTTCAACGTCCCAGAAGACAGTAAACTTAATTTTCTGAAGTCTTTAAATTTGATCAAGTAAGTAACTAGATTCATTCTTAAACCTTATATATTACCTTTATCTGCATTTCAAATTTGTCATGAATACTCGTACATTTCTTTCTTTTTAAAACTAGATGAAACGTCCCACAAAAAATTACCAATAGACAAATCTTTGTTTGTGAGTACCTTAGAATAAATGCAAATATTTCTATGCTAACAGAACTTTTACGATATATTGAAAAAGAAATCCATATCGATATAGAATACTTCTCAGTGCGTCATATCGCATCGATATTTCATATCACCTGACACCCCTAAAAATTAGTGTATAGTTTGTAGATTAATGACATCGTATTCAAATGTCTACTCTAAGGACAATCGCAGTGTCGTGTTATACATTTCGATTTATGAAATCTATACCCACTTCGTCACGCTCTGTTAATGAACATTCCGAACAAACACTTCGCAGCTGCACGTCCTCCAGCAATGAAACAGGCCACGTGTGCTGAAATCGATTCAATTTCCACAGACGATCGACCAACCAAACTCTGGCTATTAATAGCATTACTACTGCAGCCAGATTTCGTTGTTTCAAACCCTCTCTATCTCATAAGTAGGTATTCATTACGTATTAAAACCCGGCGTTTACACATACACGGACTGAGAGCCTCTTCGAACAGGGCAACATTTGTAAGTGCCTTGGGCACCATCAGTAATTCCCGGTGGACAGGATTCAGCTATTGTTACAGCATGCCGTCTGTATGACTCGTTTTAGCTAGCCCACTCCAGAGGGCAGGGCCCCTTCTTGAGCATCTAACGGTCGCATGGATGGTGAACAAACCTGCCGACCCTTATGGACCATGAAATTTCATTATCCTATTCACAAGAGTCCGCCATTTGCCTCTATCTTCATTAAACGCTGAAAACAGAAGGGCTTGGCTCTCCAAAACACCAGTACAGCACCACAGCCCACGACGCAGTAACCTTAACCTTTCAAAGCCTAGCGGTAACTTTACATACCGCCAGGTTTAACATTAAAAAATTCTACGTGGTGCCCACATTGCGTTTATGTGTTTTGTACGGATCTCAGAACAAACAGCGACTTTTGCCTTATAAAATGTTAAGAGACTGGTTTTTATAACCGAAGTGGAGAGTGTTTACAGCGCGGTACGCACCGAGTCCTTATATAAAACAGATATGCTTCGTCTTTAAAGGGTTAATACATCAAACAACATATGCACCTAATAAAATATAATCCAAGACAAGTATTAAACTCCTACACGTTTCGGCACCACGGTGCCATCTTCAGGGAGAACAAACCAGTAAAAGCCAACATTTTAGTTCAGGTATTGTATCGCCCTTATTGGAATAATTAAAATATTAAAATTATAAAACGCACAAACTTGATAACCATGAAACACCAACGTTGTGATGTTAAAACTAAGCGACAGTGAGCCGTTCCTGATATAAGTTCGTAGTTGTTTGTGTTCCTTAAGGAGGATGCATATAAACATACTTCAATCCTATTTGATCCGAAGGGATCTCGTCTAGATGGACTTACGTTCTATAAAGCAGACCCATTACAGGCCTGGACAGGTCCTTAGGGCTCCAGAAAGTTGAGGCTCCCAGAATTTCTTGAAAATCGGCACATGAAAGTGGTAAGGTTGTCAGCCCTACGCACTGGCCGCCTTTGCTTCCAGGAGATATTCCTGGTATTCATTTCTGTCAGAGGCTGAGTCGATCCCACGGCCATAGTGAAGCCGGAAGGATTACGTGAATGAAAAATTCCAATGATCCCAGCTGCGCCTCAACCAACCGCGCCACCTCGTATTCCAGAATGTACATTTTATCCAGAACAGTAAGTTGATAAACAAGGTCCAGAAAACCAGCAATAATATTTGGTATTATGCTGCAAACAAAGTTCAGGCGCACAACGTTTGTCATCGCTGCTTTTGCAACAGCAGCAAAGCTCAGACGTCGTGCACCTAATAAATGTGACGACATGTAACATTTTAAGACCCATTATTGACCATCCATTATGGACGAAGCTCGGGGGATCTACCGAGTTTCAACCGGCACAGAGCCTCACAGTAACGAATCAATACCGATTGAACCGCTATTGTACAAGTTTTCATGTACCCAGTTCGACCATTACCTGCCTGCAGCAGGCTAAAACAGAAAGGCTTCTGTCGCCATTTGACACAATAGCCTTGCTGAGGGTTTTGTCTGATACAACTGCTTTTGCTGCCTGTGACGTTATCAGATAAAGTGGAGTATGGGCCAAAATCAGAAGAACCCTGAATAAATTCCTTATTCCTGCTATGATCTTTGGTAAAAACATCTTGTTTTGCAGTCAAATGTACAGTTTATAGACACCAACCAACTGCAACACAGCATGGAACCTGAGCGATTACGTCCGTCTAAAATGCAATAACTAATATCGCCTCTCCCAGAATATAAGTTACAAAACCTGAAACACAACAGTTGAACACCGGAAGTTAAGGTACTCTGGATTATTTGCATTTCATTTCAACATCCAAGCACTAAGGTGTACGAAGATCAGCATTTTTTAAGTAACTCCTTGAAACTGCATAGGAGTACTGCACCAAATATAAAATAAAAACAGTCCTCACAAGTTCGCTACATTGTTATTAATAAAATAATATAGTATAAATTTAATGTGTTCCATGTCCGTGCACTATATTATACAAAGACGCTAATCACCAACAAATGCACAAAGAGAGTTTTATCATCAATTGTAACACACTCCTACATGTTTCGACCCTGCTGGGTCATCTTCAGGGAGAACTTTTTGTTGTCGTTACACTAAGGTTGCACTGTATAGTTGAGCGAGAATGTGCTGTTGACTGTGTACTGTGTTGTTTTTGGAGGCGTGAACTCTCTATGGTGCGGGCCTGAGGCCGGGACCGCAGACAGTTCACGCCACCAAAAATATAGTACAAGGCTACATGTTTCGGTTGTTCATACGACCATCTTCAGGCCTGTATACAAGAAGCAATATAAGAATAGTTACTGCCTGTGAGATCTCAAGAGGCAACTGCAGTATTTAAAACCGTCGTTCACAAACATGGCCCAATATCAGGATATAGGATTTCATATATAAGAAATACAGTATAAACTGTAGGATAAAACCAGTGCTTACTAGTTTTAAAAATAGCATAAGTGCTTTAATAATTTTGGTTTAATTTGGAGTGCTGATATGAAGAAGAGTCGATGTATTATTCATTTTGTTTTCCTGTAGTTTTTGGTGCTAATGTTTGTAGTTTCCTTGACGGTAGTACTCGGCTGCTGCGAATTACGTATGGGTATTTATCGACGTGGGTTGTTATGGCAGTCTCACTTGGCAACTATGGATTGTGTGTATAACTGTGATTGGCCTTCCATATCCATGTGGTCTGACCGTTGTATATTGATACCGGCTAGAAGATGGCTTCACACAAATGATGTTTTCGTGACTGCCGATACTGAAGCCAGGCAGTCCAGTAGTTGTTGCGATCTTAGGATATTGCTGTTTCATTTTCAAGTTTGTCGGATATTTTGTCCTGTTATTGTGGATGGTGAGTGATGTTTCCCTGCTCTGTGGTGGTTGTGGTCAGACTCATATCGGTATGCAAAATGTAAAGATATGAGTAGTGCAGTGTAATGCTGTTTCTTATACTTTTCATTCTGTCCACTGTCTATAACCAGCTCACAACAATCAGTCCAAAAATGCACAACATTTTGCCCCGCTCTGGGGCCCGTCCAGCCTTATATTTAGAGAATACCGGCAGATCTTCGCTCTTCTAGTATGTTATGCAGCGTAGATTCGTAGTTACTTTCCGACTTTCGGGGATAATCCATCGTTTCCATCCTCAAGGTTCAAGCAGCCCGAGTAGAATTTCTTCTTCTGTTAATTATATTCTGCATCCCGTGCAGCGCAGTAATCAAATCACATAGCACTCAGACCAACAAACTGCACTGTATTGTTCCCAGATATTTTGTATTTTAATATCACGTTGAACACTGCTGCATGTTTCGGTCCCTTATGTGATCCTCGTCAGGGAATCACATTAAAGTAACTCTGCACAAAACAGAACTGCCTTTCCACGTACACAATAAAAAGATGTAAAAAGTCAACCAGTTAAAACGTAGGCGTTTGTTGTACGGTGGATCCTGGTGTACGGTGTTTTGGAGACAGCTTAACTGTGTAAGGCCTTATCCTCCTTAATCATGATATCACACTACACAAAATCATTGTGTATATCTATTTTTACTTAAATCATAAATGCCAAAATTCTTCAGTCTTTAGACTGAAATCAGGAAAGTCATTACTAAACACATCAGCCGAACGTACTGACGGCTATCACGTTACGCAACACAAGAGTGAGTGCTGATTTCTCCTCACGTGCTCGCAAGTCCACCATGTTGCTATCAGCGATTATAAGAAGTCGAAAATTAATGCTGCTCCCTGTCCCGCAACAGGAAAACTTCCGTACCAGATTTCGTGAAAATCGGTCAACTGTTTCGAAAGTGCAAATACTGGGAAGCACATAACATACACAGGCCTACATACGTGCATGCATGCATGCATGCATACACGTGCATGCATGCATACGTACATACATACGTACATACATACGTACATACATACATACATACATACATACATACATACATACACACAAACACACACACACATACACACGCAGCATGTTGATCTGAAAATCGTATTTTCTAGGAAGAACAGAGCAATAAAAACGAACTGCCGATATCTGGCAGGTGACACGCAGTTTGAAGTGTAAGTTAGGTTTACACATTCCTACGCTCGTCTGAACCGTTCGGTCAGTACGCAGCCCACCGCTGGCAGCCCTGCGGCCGGCCGGGACGTGTATTTTTCAGCACCAGTTGTGTTCACTCGCATTCCTCAGCCCATTATCAATCGCGGTCGATACTGTTGCGCGACCCTGTTTACAGCCAATGGTTACGCCAGCAAGGCGCACAGCAATTAGCGGCGTGCACACAGACAGCGTTGCAATTGCTTTACATTCCATCAACAACAGGGCTCAATTCCCGTCCCAAAATTTGCCCTTACTAAATCAGTCAGATTTTTACATTTCGTAGCTTGCATTGTAGCTGAGTTTCATTGTTTCCTCATGTTATTAATGGTTAGAGTAAGGCAGTCCCTCTACTCTAGGCTCAATGCCACAGAAATTTGTCTTAAAGCCGGAGGCATCGGTCCATGCATTCTTAACTTCGTCATTAAGGTGTGAGTGATAAAATTCACGCCCCTACCGCTGTTCACCATGGCAGGAACCGCCGGTATACAACCAAGGGAATCAATAATAATAATAATAATAATAATAATATAAACTTATGAATGCTTCAAATGCAATATTTTTATTAATTTAAAAAAGTAAAATAAATAAAACCTTCACTTTCATTAAAAACAAGTGCATTAGCACTGCCGCCGCCTCAAGAATTTCCTTCAACAGCATTAAATACTTGTAATTAATTAATTAATTAATTAAATCTTTGTAATGCAAACGCAGTACTTTTCTGCAAACAAGTTTTTGAGACAGTGAGTGAGTGAGTGAGTGAGTGAGTGAGTGAGTGAGTGAGTGAGTGAGTGAGTGAGTCAGTCAGTCAGTCAGTCAGTCAGTCAGTCAGTCAGTGGTCTTTGAAGGTCATCAGCGTCATTGACCATTTACACAATTTTTTTAGATACGAAATACAATTTAAAGATGTTGACATTTTCAGGGTTTAAAAACTTACTGTGTTTCTTAGTGCCACATATTTAAGATACGACCATTTTCATAAAAGGTAACAAAATCTGTTGATTTTACTCCAATTCTACGAGGTACGACCCCTTCACAGAATTATGAAACTTGTTGAATCATAACCACTTTACACACAGACTTCACCAGCTATGGTGACCGCAGGTTGTTCTCTTAGTTCTCAGTCCAGCCAAGTGAACACCCGGTAGTATACCCCCCTTTCAAGTTTCTTAATCACAGTCCTCCAGCCATTCTGAGCTGTAAACCGTCCAAAAGATAATACATCACAAAATATACAAACAACAATAATGCACCTAGGCTTATATCTGCCAAAAGGAAGTGAAACGTGCAGTTAGAAATCACATGTCAAATTTTTATACCTAAAACAGGTCTTAGAACATATTTCGGTTCTACAAAACTTTTCAACAAATACTGAGTACTTGTCTGGACATAACACACATTTCTTCACAGATCTTATACAACAATGGGCATTCATCGGAAAATATTCAAATAAAAAAGTTTTCAAACTTACACATATCCGAAACAGCTACAATTAAAACGTGAAGCCCTGTGTTCATCTACATTATGTTCAGAATTTCAGTTCCCACATCACAAAAATCTCGCTCTTTTCCACTAGAAATATCAACAATTTAACGCAGGATGTGCAAAGAATTGCTGTGAGAATCACAGAAAGACACAGTTGCGACGTGCGCAAAATGCAGAGATATTCAGGTTTAAAACAGGCAGTACCTTGGCTTGAGGGAATAAGTTCACATCAGGGACATAAATTTTCTCTTACTTAAATATTATGTCTTTACATTACTTTCTTCCGTAACAGATTTTCTTATTCAAAATAGTAAAACACGCTGATTTGCCGAGAAAATTCCTGGTAATATTTTGCATCAACCCGGCAATATTACCATCAATCTCATAACCACCCTTTCAGTCATCACCACTGCATAAATTCCGTGCGTCATTGTAAAATATGGAGTTCCTAGCAGAACTCACGTACCTCCTGTTTACTAAATAACCTTCAATAAACCTAGTCCATTTTCTTCCTCACCGCAGCTTAGCTAACTTACGTGTTTGTAGGTCTTTAACTTAATTTATACTTATATAATATTGTACTCTAACTTCGTACCAAATTTTGTATTTTCAGCTACATTGTTCCTTAGTTACCTCTCTCAAAGTGAAAACTAAATCAAATTTTTCGTAGCTCAATAATTTGCTTTATATTTTAACAAAGAATTCCCGAGCGCAATTCATAATCTTACACTGCACATATCCTAGTCACAATGGCTCAATATTCTTAGCGTTTTAAATTTATTGTTGTGTAAAACGTCTTCGTAAGCATGCACGTTATCTAAGTTAAATTTGTTGGATACGAATGCATAGCGTGACACTGTCGCTATGCTTGCCACTGTTGACTTACAAACCCGTATTTCACCGCGCATTAATACCTTCACTGGCGACCAGCTGTGTCATGAATGAGCTAAACTGACTCGCAGGCTTGCTGTGCCTTCCTCGTCAGCTTGCACCAGGTAGTCGCCGATTGCCCGACCAGCCTTTTTAGCACTTATTCGCCTTGAAAGCTACAATTCTTACATAAATACTTCATATATATATATACTCAAATCCCAATACAGCTCCGCCATTACTTAGCGCCCACGAGAGTCTGTGAACAGAAATTCCCTCTTACATAACAGCTAGGGCTATGGCCACCCTCTATCCATGGAGATTGACCTATAGCGCCAAAAATTGCTGTGAAAAAACAGTGGTGTTTTATCGGTGTTTGACTGTATATATACAACATATACAGTCGAACCCCTTTAAAACGACATCGGGTTATACGACACCTCGCCTATAGTGTCATATATTCTGTGGTACCTTTTAATTTGTCGCTGTTAACCGTAACATTAAACTCCTCGGTTATAACAACACAAAATATTCAGTCAATTTCATGATGTTATAACCCAGTTCGACTGTATATATGTATGTATATATAACGTCTAACTCCGTTATAACGCCATGAAAGGGACTGAATACTTTGTGTCGTTATAAACCGTTGTTGTTACAACCGGGGAGTGTAACGCCATGGTTAACAGTGAAGAACTGATTGGTACGACAGATTATCTGACTTTATAGATGAGGTGTAGCGTAAACCGATGTTGTTATAACCGACTTGTTCGTGTATTTATTTATTTATTTAGCATAAAGCCGTATGTCAAATCCCAGAGACATCTATATCGTCGACACTAAACGAAAGAGCAAATTCCTTTCGCACGTTCGCCACGCTATTATTTTATATTGTACAAAAATTTCCTTAATAAAAAGCACATTTTCCTGAGATATATTAAAATTTGGAAGTTAAAGATCCAGAATTTGGTGGCGCTCTGTCCCTCTCAGCATACAATTTCGTATTTCCGCCATATTTTTACTTAAAATATTTATTCTCGGAAATTACGGAAGTCCGATCTTTGGAGCACAGAAATGGCGTAACTTTCGTACCGCATTTCATGAGGATCGGCCACGTAACTTTCGTACCGCTTCTCATAAGGATCGGCCACGTAACTTTCGTACCGCATCTCACGAGGATCGGCCACGTGGTTCTGAAGGTTACAAAGTGGCATTTGGATGTACAGTTGCAGTGGGATATTTTTCCACATAAATACTGCAGAATAAGTGATCATAATATCAGAAACATGAGATCAGCTGACACAGGCAACACAGCAGTGATTTTTCCCAAAAAGAATTACTCGTACTTGACAAAGGAAGAAACCTTGAATTCTTAAGCTCAAAATACAACGCAGGAACAGTGCCTTCCAAATTAGTTAATTTGCAGGTAATTTGACGTTTAATTTCCTGGGTGGTGTCTATACTACAAACGATACCCTTTCAGTATCTACGAACATTCCCGTTTATGTATTTATCCAGTACAAAGTTTGGTACTCATTTTCTCCTATTAATTACGTCAGTAGATGAATAAACTAGAGAGAAAGACTAATTACAACCTTGTAACGAACAGCGTGATGTAGGCGCCTTTTAATTTTCGACCCTGTCTCTCTGATTCTGGCCCACGGGTACTCGTACTATTCATTACAGCATGCAACAGTTTCTTTATACAAAGTCACTTTGACATCCCTATACCGTAAGTACCAAAAAACGATAAAACATTGCGTTGCAACTCTATTTGTCAATGGTAAATATAATGCTTTTGAGCTATGTGCAAACTACAAGTGTAATAAAGTTACATTCTCTAGTTAGACAAAGCTCTCAATTTTTTTCGCGTGCTTGCCAGGTATAGACCTGCATATAATAAATAACAAGTCTTGTTTATGCATTGCTAATGTAATTCTTTTTCGGAAATTCAGAAAGAAATCATGTTTGAAGATTTACTTCGGGATCCGCTTTCTATATGACACAAGAAAACGTCAAAATCAAACCACCAAATTTTTTATTATAAACATACATACAAAGAAAGTCATCAAATGATGCCTTTCAGTGGTTTATGGCTGATTGTAAGACTCAAAAGAGCACCTACACCCTCTGTGAGAGGAAACAAACACCCATTGAACCTACACAGGCCTACATCAAAGTGGTTTGCACTGCAAGATAGAAAGTTTAATTTTGAAAATATCTGGGAAATAAATCAACTCAGTGGTTAATATGCAAAAGGTGTACAATATTAAAACGTATTTTAGGGAATGTGTTTATTTGGGTCTCTTTGTGAAAACGTCGGCGAGAATAAAGTAGCACGTCGCATGGCTTTTCTGAGTGGATATTGTCAGCGATTGGTTATTTACAGCAACTGTTGTAGCCTGAACAAATGTGAGAAAGGAACGACGATAGAAATTACGATATAACGGATAAATAATAAGGCACTAGTATAAAAGCGACAGTGATAATGAAAGGAGATAAAAGTACGAAAAATACTGCCTTCCTATATGTGATGCAGCGAAGCCTGCTAGCTCGTAACAAAATTCTCTATTTAGTGTCTCATTTCCATCCTCAAAGATATGTTCCTGCATTTTATTTCTACTAAACATGTGAATGACCTAATTAATGCGTTTCGTAGTCCTTCCCTCTTCTACCTACTTGTTCACAGCAGGTGTAGAGGGGGTTTTGATTTCTCACTTGATCACACTCAGACACACAGCACAGTCGGTAGGACTCCTCCGGACGAGGGATAGGCCCGTCGCAGAGACCTCTACCTGACAACACAAACACTGTACACGCCAAACATCCATGCCCCCCGTGGGATTCGAACACACGATTCCAGCAAGCGCTCGGCCCAGACGGCGCGGCCACTGGGATCGGCTCCTAATTAATCCATGCAATATTTACGGATGTCTCCCTGTATCACAGGGTGAACTTAGCGCCTCCTAACAAAGACCAGACCTCTGCTGTTCTTCAGGGAAGTAGTGCCATCGAATGGGATATGCGATCTTCTGGGGTGTTATGCAGTGTCGAGTGGTAATCCTTTACAGAAGTTTCGGAACAACGTATCGGTCCCATCTTCAAGAATCAAGAAGTCCAACCCTTGAAGATGGCACCGATACGTTCTCACGAAACGTCGGTAAGGAATTACCCCTCGACTTTGCGTAACACCCCAGAAGAGCGCAGGTCTCATCAATACCGCGGCGGAAGCCTGAAATCAGTGGCATCGAATGTTTGTTTGAGGCTAGCACAGTGCGTACATTCTTTGAATATTAACCCTTTAAAGACGAAGCGTATCTGTTTTATATAAGTACTCAGTGCGTACCGCGCTGTAAACATTCTCCACTTCTGTTATAAAAAACAGCCTCCTATTGTTTTATAAGTCAAAAGTTGCTGTTTGTTCTGAGATCCGTACAAAACACATAAAAGCAATGTGGGCACCACGTAGAATTTTTTAATGTTAAACCTGGTGGTACGTAAAGTTACCGCTAGGCTTTAAAAGGTTAAAGGAAGCCAGTTCTATAATTGACAGTGTGATTCCAGGTTGTAACAGGAGTTTACACTTTTTTTTCCAAAAGTCTGGGAGCTACTTACAAAGTATAGCAGCCAGAAGGATAACACTAAGCAAGATCCATACTGAAGACCCACCATTCTCGAGTGACCTATGAACCTAACTGCTGCCTGAGGTTTTCTGCTCGGTGCATGTAAATTGATACACATAACAATAATTATACCAAAAAACTTAGGATTCATCTTAATTTTAATTGCGTGGGTGGCCAGGCGACAGGGATTTATATACCCCTGGGGGTAACTATGCCACAGCACGAACAGTAGGTGTACTTAGGTTCGCTTCTAGCGTCAACATGTTAAAATGATCCGTGTATTCCGGATGACAGGACTAGCTAATGAGCAAATTAATTTAGTAACACTGATATCTCATCATACATTTCTTGTTTATGAACTTGACAATAAGCTTCTTGGTACCAAATTAGTACAACAGGGCTTAAGTACGCTAACTAGCAAGCTACTGTGCTGGAGGACCCACACGAACGTTATGCGTTACTGTAACAAGCACTAGAATTCTGCTTTGTGCTTAACAGACATTCCATCCCTAGTGTATACAGAGTGCCGCACAAGTCACTCCACAATCGATGTTTAATATTGTGCCTCTATTGTCAAGGGACCTTTGCACCACCCTATATATGAAGTTACGGCTCCAAAAATATTTTATTAATAATTTTCTCCAAAAATATTTCCCGTGTTGCAGTTCCCATCGATTCATAAAAATTGTCAGCATAGACCGAAACGTCGTATTACGATCCCTCCCCCCACCTAGGGATCTAAATCGATAGAACATTCTTTGTCGATATCGATTCGCTTTATCAGTCCACGACTTCTTAATTAAAACATGTCTTTCTTTTTTTCTTTCTTTCTTTCTTTCTTTCTTTCTTTCTTTCTTTCTACTCCTTTTAGTGTACAGAAATAGTGTTGCACCTGATCACATTCAATGACACACTCGGTAGAATTCCCCTTGAGGAAGGATCGGCCAGTCGAACAGACATCTACCTGACAACACATAAGTGAAAAGAGGCAGACAACCATGCAGCCGGCGGGATTCGAAGCTGCAATCCCAGCAAGTGAGCGTCCGCAGACCCACGCCTTAGACTGCGCGGCCACTGGGATCAGCCGTAATTAAAAATATATTCCAAATAACTTTCGCCCCCAGACACTCTGTGTTGGCTTACATGATATTAATCACAAAGAGCAGCCGCACCTGTAATTAAAATCCCGAATTTTATTAAATCACAAAGCACCAAGCCTTAAACACTGCAGTTTAATCTCGTCTGCATCAAACAGTGATAAAATTTCCATCAGTACTAATTTCATCCTCAGCCCCCCTAAAACCCAACTTCTGAAAACGCGAATCACATTCGTTTTGTTAAGGTAAGTCTGTGACTGGCGAAGGGCAGATGTATTTAAGGCAAGATAAAGGAACCCCATTACATGCCCTGAAAAGGCCTTTAGGTTTCCAGGATTTTTGGGCTCACAGAATTTCTAGGAAATTGGCTCACGAAGATGGTAAGGTTGTCAGTCCTAGGCACCGGCCGCCTTTACCCCCCCC
>BLKM01000072.1:595969-608646 GCA_013340265.1 Coptotermes formosanus
CCAGGAAATATTCCTGGTACTTATTTCTGTTACAGGCTGAGTCGACCCCAGGGCCACAGTGCGGTCGAAATAATTAAGTCAACGAAAAATCGCAATTACCCCATCAGCAATCGAGCCCCCCACCTTCCGCCTTGTAGTGCAGTGCCTCAACCAACTGCGCCACCGGGTATCCCTATTTAAGGCACGACGCAAGTATGACTTACACTTTCTAACTAATTTCAAGTACGGTTTATATTTGAAGCGTTTTACTTAACGCAAATTCCGACATAAATTAGTACAATAACAGAAACAACAGCAGTCTATAATTCGCACCGATCTAGCTGCGTGAAGAACCTACCCAACCTGAGTTTAAACGCCTAGTACTGTGTGTGTGTGTGTGTGTGTGTGTGTGTGTGTGTGTGTGTAAGGGACCTCTCACTGCAAAAACTTAGCTCAATCTCAGGCCAGTGAATGTGGGATCTGTGGTAGGAAAATAAGCACTGGGAGAGATTTGCTTGGAGCACTTCTGCTATCCTCTGTCAGCAACATAGCACCAATTCTCCATGCACATTCGCCTGTCACAGATGCTATACAGGCTTATCTTAGCAATCGATTAAATCCACGGAGCAGAGTCCTTCTTTATAATGTAACAGCTCAACACTACGTCAAATAAATCCTCGTATTTTATGGAATCCGAAAGTTCATTGCCGTGTTCAAATAAGCCGGCTACTTTCCCTAGTCTGAGACAGCTCAATCCAGTCCACAAAGTATTCTGTTAAAATCCGTCTTAATACTATCTTCTCATCTACGCCTAGGTCTCCAAACGGTTTTTCTTTCAGGTTTCCCCACCAAAATCCCTTATGCATCCGTCCACTTCTCCATACGTGATCCATCCCTCTCACTCTGTGTGGTTAGGTCGCCCGGATGATATTCTGTGAGGATTACAAAACCTGGTGTTCCTCAACATGCAATTTTTCCAGCCATCTGTTACTTGTCCCTTTCAGGTCCAAACATCTTCCTCAGTACCAAAACCTCGAGGAACCCCAGCCTAAAATCTATCCTTAATGTGAGAGGCGAACTTTCACTTACGCATAAAACAGAAGGCAGGACCACATTTCCGCACATTTTGTTCTTCAAATTTTTTGGATAGCAAATGGTAAGAAAAAAAAATTCTGGGCCTAATGGCAACAGGTAGCACCGGAATTCATCCTGTTCTTAATTTCATCCTGAATGAAATTTTAATTGGTTAAGTGTCTTTCCCATATATTTGAATTTCGCCATGTCTTCCAAAGACTGAATACCTCTCTCCAAATCGTGATTTTATCCTGCATCTCTTAGCAGCTGGTAGCGGTGTGAAATAATGCAGTTACAAAAAGAAGCTCAACTAAAACTAACACAGACCGCCATAAGCCAGACAGTAGCATTTATACTCACATTCAAGAATTTCAGGGCTCGTGTTTAACTCTACCCAAAAATTGTCTACATTCAATGCCGTTTCTTATGATTTTCTCCAAAATTTCTACATAAATGTAAGGATAGTACCCCAAATTTTGCCATAGCCGATTCCTTTTGCACTTTCTGCAATCCATTCCCCATAAATAAATGTATTTTTCGACATTGTACATTCTCAGTTGCTGACGGCGTCGTTCAATAAATCATACATAAATAAATAAATCTGGTACAAATAATGTACCCTAAATTAAACTTACATAGAAAACGTATTTTATTTAATTATTTTATTCCAAGAATTTCATGTATTTCACATCCATACTCCACAAATCTGCTTTAATTCGATTCAGTACGCGTCCCTGTTACCATGGATACAGTCAGCAAGGGAGAAATGAGAATACCAGATGGCGAAGTGTGACAGAATAAACCGAACGATGAATTCACCGGTATCGATTATGCTGATGGAGTGCTAAACGGAAGACTTTTTTTTCCGAGAACGTGACCCACAGACTGTTACAAGATATTACAAAGAGACAATGTCAAAACTTTGAAAAAGAGCCTCAATAGACTTACCAGTTTAAAATGGCAGAGACAAATTATTCCTTTTACCAATGCTTAGAAAATAAAGTTCCTCCCTTGTCGAAAATTGCTTACATTTTAAGTTTGTTAAAATAATGCACGTAGCTGCAGTTTAAAGGAAAACGGTACAGCTCAGTCAGTTTAGTTACTCAGCTACGGGCGGGAAAACCGAGTGACTGCTGTTCGATCCCCGATAGGGCAAGAAATATTTCTCCTATCCAAAATATCTGGAATCCAAGCCAAGTCAGCCTTCCTTTCAATGGATACCTGGGAGTAAAGCAGGTGAAGCAGTAAGTTCAGTACTCATCTCCATCTGGTGTTGACGTTAAGAATGGTTGGAGCTGTACCTTCAGTCCCCCACATGTTTTCACATCGTGCTCAAACTGTCGTTCAAATGTGTTAGTAAAGCTCAGAGCCTTAAGGCAAATCTCCCGCAAATATCCTTCACTAGCCACAAAGAGGAGGAGGGAGACGGTGCGTAAGTTATTATGGACAAAGTTTTCTTTTACTCTGAAGACGAAGGCAGAATCCTCCTTCGAAATGCTGACAACCATTTTACATTCTACCCTGTGTCACACATGAGAAAACGTATAGGCAGAACTTCCGGAAGATTCTGCTCTACAGAAGTGTAAGCATGCTACAATGGCGAAGGCAGAATTTGCAATTAGGCCGACATATCTTACCTTTAATTTTTATTCCCAAAATGCAGACATAAAACGTTCGAATCAACAAAGGTGTTTATAAGAATGGGTGCACCTATTATTATAAATTATGACGTGTAAGAATTATTACTCTTTATGCCCCTTCAACAGAAGATACAATAATCACAGCAGAGTGAGTCGAACACAGCAATTCCTTTATTCAGTCTCAACTCAACATGTTTCGGCATGTGGTAGAGAGTGTGGTGATTAAATTTCTACAGTAACAGACGCCGATCCCAGTGGCCGCGCAGTCTAAGGCGTAGGTTTGTGGCCGAGCGCTTGCTGGGATCGTGGGTTCGAATCCCACCGGGGGCATGGATGTTTGTCTCTTGTGAGTGTTTGTGTTGTCAGGTAGAGGTCTCTGCGACGGGCCGATCCCTCGCCCAGAGGAGTCCTACCGACTGTGGTGTGTGTCTGAGTGTGATCAAGTGAAAATAAACAACCTCGACACCTACTGTGAGTAGGTAGAAGAGGGAAGGACTACGAAACGAAACAGTAACAGACTTAAGGAGGCTACATGAAACCTTTCCCTTTGTACCAAAAAGGACACGGTATTTACAGTTGACAAAGGAGAGGCGTAGGTCAAGATGCAACTGAAGATTTCCCGTACCATAAAGTGACAAGACAAGCAAGGTATGTATAACGTAACCCTGTAATGCGTTCACGTAACCACTGTTACAATGGAAATGTCACCAGGCGTTCTGTATGTGTTGTTGAGCTACATGTCACTGTCAGCAACATAAAGACAGTGAGTGCTGCACAGCAATGGTTTTATGGCGAATTTATGTCCGCGGCTTCAATAAGACATACTCAGTTCTTCATACAAATCGTGCGATATTTTTGTTAGATTTTAATGATCTCTGGATATTCTCTGCAGATTTTCGCGAAAGCCCACAATAATAAATCACAGAAATCCTTCCAGCTGAAGCCGCGCTGATACACGCGGTCACAGGGACAGACCGACAGCCAGAGAGACAGGAGGATATTACGAAGCTAATAGGCGCTTGTCGCAACCGTGCGAACGCGCCTCAAATGATGATGATGATGATGATGATGATGATGATGATGACGACGACGACGACGACGACGACGACGACGACGACGGTGATGATGATGATGATGATGATGATGATGATAAAAAGAGTAGCGGGCGTTCGCGTTGGCGGTGGCGGTGGCGGCGGCTGTGGCGATGGCGGTGGTGGTGGCGGTGGTGTTGGAATAATGGTAAAGACGACGACCATTAATTTTCACTTCCTTTTTTAACCATCTCCTTTTCTCTCTGTCGTTTACATTTATCTTCTACTTATTTTCATGTACATTTTCTCATCTGTTCGCCTTTTCTTCCGCACTTCTTTTACCCTTCTTAATCACCACTCCCCCCGTAACTGTACGTGTCACATCCCGTCTGTAAGAGTGAGCGCACACCGTGCAAACTGGAAATTGCAGCGCAACCGAAACTTTGCCAAAATTATTTGAACTCATGCAAACATGAACGCATGAACGTGTGAAGTGTGAAAACTGTGGAAACTGCGGAAGATTAGGAAATCCACACTTTCATAGGTAACATCATTAGCACAAGCAAAAGGTAAAGCAGTCCCATTACAGGCCTGGACAGGCCCTTGGGTTTCCAGGAGGTCGAGGCTCCCAGATTTCTAGACAATCGGCATATGAAGGTGGTAGGTTGTCAGCCATACGCACTGCGTTTACCCCCGGGAAATATTCCTGGTACTCATTTCTGTTAGAGGCTGAGTTGACCCCAGGGCCACAGTGCGACCGACAGGATTATGCCAATGAAAAAATCCAACGGCACCATCGGGAATCGAACCCGCGACCTGCCTCAACCAACTGCGCCACCGCGGCCCCCATTAACACAAGCACTGGATGCAAAATACTCAAGAACGAAAGGAGTTAATCTTCCACTGTGAATGTAACTCTCATTGCGTGTAAAATCGCCCCGTAGTATAGAAATAATGTCACTATCAGAATTGTTGTCTTTTAAGCAACAAATTTTATATTTCCTTCTTTCGTTTTATTTTGAACACTCTGCGAAAAGAACAGTCTTATTATCCTAGTTTTAGAATATGTCATTTGTGAGGTCTAAACACAGAAGGAGGGAGTGGAAATGAATGGAAAGCACCTGGTTCGGGTGTCAGTACAGGGATTCGTCTGAGAGTAAATGGAAGGAGAACTAACTGCATATCCACATCGCTTTACCAGAATGCATGAAGACTCATGATACAGAGATAGACAACAAACCCTACAAAGGCATAACAAGTTGCAAACAATTGGTAACGAAGGTAATGAATTAAAATTGCATCCATGAAGAAGTTAAGAGCAAATTAAATGTGATGAATGATTGTTACCAGTCTGTTCGTAACATATCAGAAAAAGTATATGCTAATCTATCGGGTAAAAAAAAGATATTAACCTTTTAAAGCCTAGCGGTAACTTTACGTACGACCAGGTTTAACATTAAAAAATTCTACGTGGTGTCCACATTGCGTTTATGTGTTTTGTGTGGATCTCAGAACAAACAGCGACTTTTGCCTTATAAAACATTAAGAGACCGGTTTTTGTAACCGCTATGGAGAGTGTTCACTGCGCGGTAGGCTCTGAGTCCTTATATGAAAGAGATACGCTTCGTCTTTAAAGGGTTAAACTGTATCAAACCCTCGCTCAACGCGGGTTTTTCTAGCGCGGTTTTAACTGCACGCGATTACCGTTTTTAAATTCACGCAGAAAAATGGACACGGATACTCATTCAACGGCCATGAAAGCTGGCAGCATCAGCTACCCAAACACTGCGTAAACCTTTAAATGTCCAAAAATGTATTTTAAGTGTCAGGGAGGGGGATCCAGAAACGTCCGTGCTCAAGTAACCCTGGTATTTCCTTGCGGAATCTGATAACAGCGGTTTGGTTAAACACGCCCTTATCGCCTCCCGCCAGTACTGCGTTGGATGAGGTATCACTCCATGAAACTCTATAAATTCATCCGTATTTGTATATGAGTTACAAAGTAGTATCACACAATAAAAGAATAAATAAACCAAGCGTGTGGGAGAACAGTTTCCTAAGCAGAATATATTTTTCTTTCAACGGCAAACGCTAAGGGAGCAGGCAGAAATTTTGCATAGTGTGGAGTTATATAGACTCTTATGTTCATAAAACATTATTGTATTGGCGAAATCAAGTTCAGTGAGATGGGTGGGGTCTGTAACACGCACAGCGAATTCAGAAATTAGTGTAAAATTTTTAATGGAAAACGAGAACGCAACAGGCATCTTCAATGATCCAGACGTAGACTGACGGATTAATTTTACAACGAATTTTAACTAAGCAGAAGAAGAGGGTATGCCCTGCATTGGTTCCGGATAGGGTAAATTGCTGGAATTTGTAAAGACGGTGATATACCTGGGTTCAATAAGGGAGATGCGTGAAATTATTAGCCAGCTGAGCAAATATCAGCTTCTCAAGAGGCTCTCTACTCCATGGAGTTAGCCAGTTGCTTGCTTAGTCAATCAGTCTGCTGTTGATCTTTAGTCCAGTATCCAATTGCTCGGTCAGCCAGTTCCTCACCACCTCGTCAAATTTTTACTGAATTGGGTCAATAGTTTGCTTACAGGTCATTTCCACGTGATACATTATTAGCTGTGTGCTCATGTCAGAATCAGGTGGTACTACTTCAACATGGATCATACATTCATGACGCTCGTACAGCCGATTGCCTGCAAGTACTACATGAAACAAGTGGAGTTTCATTACCAGGCAACGTAGATATAAAAACCCGCCAAAATGATGGCATGTGTTGCAGCGAAGCATTATATATGCGTAGCAGCACCAAATACGTAATAATCAAACACCTGAAGTCTTGTTTCTCCAGGGAAATAGCGTTGCGTCGCTGGGTGATTGGTGTTCGACGTTTCGGGAAAAGGTAATTGTTTAATCTTCAGAGGTCGAAACGTCCATGAATAAACCGGTAACAATTAAAAGCTTACACGTGTGTATTAAAATATAAGCACATTAGTGTAACACCCGTTGAAACTAAAGGCGAACTCTGTTCAAATGTACCGTAAACTATCTCATTATTCTCCACAAATAAATAAATAAATACTCCGTAGGAAAAAAATTGATAACGACATGAGAATTAAGATAGGAAATTTCAGTCCCCATTGGACGTCATTCCAGGCTTTCACAAAAATTGTTTAAATGTTCTGTTATATAAGAAGTTACGATATTTGTGATGTAGTATATTGGCACTACACACGTTACGTACTCTAACATATTTCTTTCTGTGGCGCTACATCCTAAAGCGGGCCTAATCTGCCTCTTTTTGGAGGTTTCTACATCACACACAATTAGACACACACACCCGGTAGGACCCTTCTTAACTAATTATCAGCTTGTCATAGAAGTCGCTACCTACACAAAACACAAAAAATAGAAGAGACCAAAGTCCATGCTCTCAGCGGGATTCGAAAGCACATACTCAGCAATTGTATGCTGCAGACCCACCCCTTAGATCGCGCGGCCACTGGGATTGGCCTGTAGCCCATAGCACATTACCATTTGTATGGTCTATAATGTGGCGCATATGCACGGAAAATCTCCAAATTATTTTTTACTAACACAGAACAGTTTCCTTCGCCAGTGCAGCACGCTGAGTTTTATTTCCCAGCAATAAACCAAGGCTCAAAACAGATAAGAAAAATTCTAAAACTATCAAGGGGATAGGGTTTACGATAACAAACAATACTTGTCCGTCGAACACAACCGCTCATTTGTAAATCAGGCAGTCAGCTACGTGTTTCGGCTTGAAATTAAGCCATAATCAGGCTGTGTATAAAGACTATAAAGATAAAATTTAACAGCTGTAATTATTAGGCTTGAAATCCCAAACTGAATATTTAATAATTACAGTAGTAAGATTTTATCTTCCTAATATCTATACGCACACTAATGATGGCTTAATTCTATGCCCCAACACGTGTCCTATTTCCATATATATAGTTTTTGCCCGACAGATGTTGGTTTATTGTTACTGCAACACAAAGGGATGAATCACTTTATAAGTGTTAAGTATGCTTTAGTTTTACTGTTACTGTAACACAAAGGGATGAATCACTTTATAAGTGTTAAGTGTGCCTTAGTTTTATTGTTACTGTAACACAAAGGGATGAATCACTTTATAAGGGTTAAGTTTCCTTTGTTTTATTGCTACTGTAACACAAAGGGATGAATCACTTTATAAGTGTTAGGTGTGCCTTAGTTTTATTGTTACTGTAACACAAAGGAATGAATCACTTTATAAGTGTTAAGTGTTTCTTAGTTTTATTATTGCTGTAACACAAAGGGATGAATCACTTGTGTCAAGTGTTCCTTAGCTTTATTGTTACTGTAACACAAAGGGATGAATCACTTGTAAGTGTTAGGTGTTCCTTAGTTTTATTGTTACTGTAACACAAAGGGATGAATCACTTGTAAGTGTCAAGCGTTCCTTAGTTTTATTGTTACTGTAACACTAAGGGATGAATCACTGTAAGTGTTAAGTGTTCCTCAGTTTTATTATTCACAAAGGGATGAATCACTTTATAAGTGTTCCTCGATGTTTCCTTCCCATTTGAACCCACACAAACCTAGAAGATGTTCCAGGACTTATAGTTAATAACGAAGGATCTAATAATAGACACAACTCTGGGTCAGAAATTTCATATACATTTTACACGAAATGTTAACATATACTGGATTTGAGGACAGCGCAACAGCGAATTTGGCAATACGGTCTTGGAGCATTACATGGGTAACTGCCTATAATGGAGCTCCATTTTAGAGCTATTTATGGGGAACTTTTAAAATTAACTGTGCAACACGCATCTCACTAAGATGTGAATTCAGAATGTCCTACTCCGAAATACGTTACGCCACGAAACTGGAAGTGCTTACACAGTACCAAGAAATGTAACTCTCAGGTTTTAATTTTCTTGTAATTTTGCCTCATCACGATGACTCTCTACTAGTCGTAATCAAAGACATCGCATTAAAAGAGTCCGCGACCTGACAACTATATTCGGCCAGGTAAAAGCCCTATAAAATGTGTTTATAGTCTCGTGCTTCCTCATAAAAATACTGCCTTTATGATACAAGGCTTGTTGTTCTGCAAAGGGCTATAAAAGGGATCTATAATTTTATACCCTTCTCTGGATTAGACATTACAACGTGCTGTAATTTTTGCTTTTCTACTTGTTAGTCCATATAAAAAATCAAACACGAAATGTCATTAGCTTTTAAGATTAGTTCAGAAAATTTGCCATCGCAGTGTTCGTAGAACAGTCTACACCGGGTACCAGCTCAGTAAAATAAGGACAAAGAAAACAGAAAATTTCGTAATTTCCGTGTCTGAAAAGAAATAGAACGTCTACATCAGATTTCAGGTCACTGACAAAAAAAAACTTAAAAAGACATGATACCAAATTTAAAACACAAAACAGACATCTACATCAAACTGAAAATGTGATAAAGTCCATAAATGCATTGGAATTCGAAACATGTCAATATGATGCAAGAAAGTAGGCTACAAAAATTAACACACTTATACATAGCATAACCAGAACGCAGAGAGGTATGTGGGGAGACCCAGGAATATAACACAATATCATTTTTAGTATTCTGAAAATCCGTATGGCCCAGTCTTTACAGAAAGTAATTAAAACGAAGATATATTTGCTCAAAATTTCTAGTTACGGCGCAAAGTCACAAAGCATGACCTTGCAATGACTGGTCTATTACAGTCGATGGAATATTCTGCACCCCTCTCAACAAAACCCAGAAGGGATCTACAACCCACTACTCCTGTCTTTTCCTAGTGACAACGTGCCCGGAACATGTAACTGTACATTCATTTCGGTCTAGTAATTTTTGGTCAATAATTTCTGGAGTTTTAGTTTCCAGACACCTATTATGCTTCATGGCGATAGTGAGGAAGTTTTGAAAGAGACTGTCCATGAATTTAAAAAGCTGAATACGTAACGGAATATCGTGCATGTCCGTCTGTTCAGCTGTCTATTCGTACGGTTTATCTCCAAATCTACTCAACGGATTTAGATGAAACTTGGTATTGGTGTTTTCGACAGATCTGCCTGAAGTTATAGCAACGAATTAAGTTTTATTTACAGCGATCAAATTAACTCATGTTGTGCATACAGCTTAAATATTGCACGTCGTCCGTCCATGTCAAATTTTATGAACTAGAACAGCTAAATAACTGGAGTTAATACACTGTGCTACAAATTTATCGTCGATATCTTCATGCTGCTGCCTTACTTGATAGGCGATTTAGCAATTATTGTCGAGTAGTCATTAAGATTATTCGTTGTGTCAGCAAGTAGTGTGTTGTTTCAGGGTTTTCTTGATTTCTTCTTCGAATAATGGGACAATTTTACCAAACTTCTCAGCGAGACTGTTTGAAGAAACCAACAGTTAAAAAGTAGTGGTTGCTGATGCCACTTGTAACACATATCCAGACCAGACATGAAATAAAGCTCCCCAAAGAAAAGTCTAGAATATCTGACACAAAAAAGTCATTTAAAGTTTGCAAGACCAAAATATTACTGATCTCCTCTGTGATATTGAAGGAATTATCCATCACAGTACAAAAATATATTTTTGTAATGAACTATTATGCAGTTGGTGGAATAAACATTGTAAAATCATTTTAATCGACGCAGCATGGTTAATATTAAATATCAACTGAGCTGTACATGCTGTCTAGTTTCAAGTAGTTTTAATGTTTACAGTAGCGCATTCGTAAAGTAAATACTAATACTCGCTTAGTGAAGTCGATTTTGGGTCACGAACAAGACTTCCCATCACAGAAGCTTCAGTAAGCTAAGTTTATTTCCTCAGCAACAAAAACAAGTTTTGGAAGTAATTATTTATTGTAAAGCTTGCATGTTTTTAAGGGTAAAATTTTTATTGAAAAAGACTTATTTCAAGCCACTTGAAGAGTAATGTGACAATAATAACTAATAGTCCTTGCAAATATCGTGAATAGAATTTTTTTCGTAACAAAATCTTGTACACAATAGTCTGCTACCTAAAAGTTTCGGCTTTTTAGCAAAGCCACCCTCAGGCTACCCAATACATAAATGTAAAAATGCTAAAATAACCTTATATGTCAAAACAGTGTGGTGGTGGTGTGTTCTTAGAGCTTACAATATTTTGTGATTTGCATTAATTATTCTTGTGGCTTTCTTAATTTTTTTACATTTATTTAAAAATTGTAAACAGTTAACTCATTTTTACAAATTTCTCAGTTAAAGTTGTGTAAATTATAAAACTTCTTAGAACTATTAAAAACATTTTAGTTAATATTATGTAAAGTTCAAAGTATTTTAAACTTTCTTTTTAGAAAGTTTTAACAAACATACCACATACAATATTGGACAATCTCTCCCAGACGTATTTCCAGGAATGGTGGGAAACTTTTAAAGCGTGAGAGAAATCGGAATGTACAAACTTTGAGACAGTCTTCGCTTATTTGTTACAATTAATGACAAGATACAGTGTAGGCCTATACGTAATGCCTTTTAATTTTTTATCTGTTAACAACTAAAGTTGAAAGAATTTTTCCACTAACATAAGTTCACCCCGGTCTCCTTACATCCACCTGTAACAACTCCATAACTGAAAAGCTGACTTTCATGAAATTTGGTATTGCGGAATTATACTAGCTTTGCCAGAAAATCTTCAGTTTCTTGTGCAGTATCAGCGACAAGTAATAGGCCCAGTGCCTGACAAACTACGTGCTTTGCTGCTAGAATCCTTCACATAATACTCTCAACATTTATGGGAGTGGGAAATATTTCGAACTACACATTTTAAGCAAAAAATATTTCCCCGAAATCCAATCGTATTCGAGACGATTAAGATAATGGCGGCGAAAGCCCCATATTTGTCGCGCACAGCCTACCTTTTCAAAATATTGATAAAATAAGTTATTCAACGACTAGAAATCCATTCGCTTGAGGGTGATAAACAGGACGCGAATTTAATTAAATTCATTCAAAAAATTAACAGTTTAATCTGCGCGTATGTAAGGTTTAAGTTTGTGTTGAAATACTGAATTACGAGGGCCTTTATAACCTGTTTTGCTCACCAAACACTATTCGGGTGATCAAAGCAAGAAGGATGAGATGGGAAGGACATGCAGCGCGTATGGGGAGAGGAGAAAGGCATACAGGATTTTGGGGGGGGGGGGGCCTAATTTAAAGAGACAACTTGGAGGACCTAGGCGTACACGGAGGATATATTATAATGGATCTTCAAAGGAGTAAACTTTATCTGGCTCAGGACAAAGACAGGTGGCGGGCTGTTGTGAATGCGGTAATGAATGTCTTTGTTCCATACAACAAGGGGAATTTATTGACCAGTTGGTGAACGTTTGACTTCTCAAAAAATACTCGGCCCCATGGAGTTCTAGTTAAGTTAGTCATTTAGTCATTTAGTCCATTAGT
This sequence comes from Coptotermes formosanus, assembly GCA_013340265.1. Taxonomy (NCBI): domain Eukaryota; kingdom Metazoa; phylum Arthropoda; class Insecta; order Blattodea; family Rhinotermitidae; genus Coptotermes; species Coptotermes formosanus. The sequence goes on from BLKM01000072.1 coordinate 608,189, forward strand.
TGGTTGGTTACTCAGTCTGTCAGAAAGTCAGTCAGTCAGTAAATTATTCAGTCAGTTAGTCAATTATTCAGGCAGTCAGAAAGTAAGTCGATTATTCAGTCATAGAGTAAGTCAATTATTCAGTCAGTCACTTAGTAAGTCATTCAGCTAGTCAATTATTCAGTCAGTAGCTGTCAATTATTCAGTCAGTCAGTAAGCTGGTCAATTATTCAGTCAGTTAATTAGTTTAAATTACGACCTTCTTTTATATGACACCGTGTAGTCTCCTACATACAAACATACATAAATAATACATACATACATACACACACACACATACATACATACATACACACACACACACACATACATACATACATACATACATACATACATACATACACACACACACACATACATACATACATACATCATACACACACACACACATACATACATACATACATACATACATACAT
>BLKM01000073.1:0-42261 GCA_013340265.1 Coptotermes formosanus
CGGGGCCGAGAACAAATTTCACTAGATCTGACGTTTTAACTACGCGGCGCTGTCTTCTTGGATGTCAAGCCATGGAGATTTTTAATTAAATGCCAAATTTTCCAAGAAATCTGCTACCTTTATCTTGAGGTTTAAAGAGGTCTTTCCGAACCGTTCCTACATATTTACCGAAACACACATTACATCCCAGAAGATCTTAATCTGATATTGGAGAACTTTAGTACATACTGTACATGTAAAATCAGGTACACACTTTCAAAATGGACAAACATTATGTTTTTATTTGTAACCAAGCTTTGTTATGGAGAAAGTGGGCACACCATCATAGCATCAGACTTACAGAGCCATAGCTCGAAACCAGACACCTACAGTGTGGTTCTGGTAAACTGAGACTTTGAAGGTATTTAAGGAATGCGGGCAGAATGGGGTGGGAATTCGCCTGGCGAGGGTATATGATTCAACGATTGTTATCTGTGCACGAACATTTATCACTTACATTACAGTGATTGCACCAGCCTGAAGTGTTCTAGCGGCCGATGTTTTTGGGACTGGTATTTTTTACTGACATCCAGTGCCATGAAACAGGTACCAGCGTCATACCCTGCCCCTCCTTTTTGCTTGCTCCTTTCCACACTTACGCACGCTACAAGTTTCCACACGTACTCACGCTACAAGTTTCCACACGTACGCTACAAGTTTCCACACGTACTCACGCTGCAAGTTTCCACACTTACGCTACAAGTTTCCACACTTACTCACGCTACAAGTTTCCACACTTACACACGCTACAAGTTTAAATTTACCAGAACTAGACTGTAGCAGGTGGGTGTAGTAAGAACAATATGAACCTATTCTGGGGGGTTTCCCACACTGAATATTGGACACGCTACTGGCTGTCCTGGTCGAGATATTTTCGTGGTTTTCGTCGGTCTTTCTGTGAGCTAGCTCCGCGAATAGTTTTTTCGGATATTCCACAAACGCCTCCTGAATGATCCCTGCCCTTCCACAATTAATTATAATTTTCTGGTGTAATTTTACTATATAACCTAGTTGAAGGAGCGTCATTAAATAACCCGGAGATCAATTACCCTCCCATGCACTCAAGATCTACGAATTGGTCTCTTCGCTTGAGATTTTCGTATCAACATTATATACACATATCTAATTCCTCCGTAAGTACCACATGCCTCGTCCACCCCCTTGATTTAATCTGACTCCATGGAGTATAATTTTTGAGACTCTACACTTGTCCAGCTGATAAATAAAATTCCAACATCGTATAGAAGCCGCAGGAACAATGTCAGACACAGGACCCTGCCACGACATCCTGTCCATAGATTGATGAATTCAGTCTACTCCTTCGCGCCCTGTTTCTTGAATATCCTTCATAATATTATCTTCTCTTCTATTCGTGCGTCTCCTACGTGCCCTCTTCGTATTTGCGTAGTAAAATTATGCGATGTACATTTCCCGTCTCCCCCGTCACTGTTACATGTCCCCCGCCCAGAGTGGGCGGTATCTGGTGTAGCGTCTAAATTACGAACACGTCACTTTGCAGTTGCTGCTTTCCACTACACGAAAAGTAACTCCCAAAAGCTAATATTAAATTTCCAACGAATTATAAAAGTAAATATTTGTGAAACAGAATGCTCCCTACCATATGGACAAAATCGTGTGTGTCTGTATGTATAACATTGGTTTAACTTACCCAAAAGACGAAATTGAAGAGCATGAGTAGTGTTTTCATACAGGCCATGGCGGCCACAGTCTGCAGTCGTTTGCCCATCAGTGTTTGTTGCTGACAGTTTTCAGTGAATTGAAGCAATCCTTCGCCGTGTGCAGACACTCATACACTGGTCCCACACAGTCGCCTGCAACCGAGCGTTCGTGCGTTGTGCACATGCGCCATCCTGAAGACAGAAGTGTAAGTGTCAGTTTTATGTTTGCGCGCTGTATGATGTAGCCTAGCTTCTCTTGACACCTGTAACAAGTGCGCGTCAAGTAGTGCTGTCAACAAGATAAGCGGCAACCCTTTGATATGTCGCAAAAAATTCAGTGCGAGTTTGGGGCAGCAAAAGGAAGCCTTTTGACAGGTTGCAGCAGATGCTTGTCGTGACATCAGGAGCTGAGGAAAGAGTGCATGTATACAGAAAGGTTAGAATTGTTTATTAAGTTTTAGAATACGAAACTGGTAGTCGCTCTATACTATGACACTCGCGTATATCTTTGTTTTTGTTTCTTTTTTTTTTTTGTCTGATTCCTTCATTTACATTTCTCTTCCTTTGCGATGGTCTATACACACAACACAGAAGGAAGAAACAAGAGACACTTACCGAAATTTAGGCGGGAAAGCTTTTGGAAAGCGACTGCATAGAAGGTCCAGGTGACTGGAAGATAATGTTGCAACAGGTATTGAGGAACGCCGTTGTATAATGTGGATTGCGTCAGGACAGGTACCTGTGTAAGTTTTTCGTAGTACTGTCGGTTTATAACGTTAGACACCTTCCTGCAACACTCTTGGAAGACTGACGAAAGTAACATTCAGAAATGAAGTTCGATTGATTTTGAGGTTCTGTCCGACGTTAAGAAATACTAGGAGGGGTTGCGGACAAGGGGACGACTCCTCCCCCACCTCACATCTTGCTGATCACGGTAGAATCCTGCGCACCGGAGATGGGCTTTGCCTAAATTTAGAGAACGTCAGTTTGTTTGTAACGCCTTTCCCCGTCAGAGTACTTACGCCCTGAAGATATCTTGTCTACAGTGGAACATCGACTGAGGTAAGCAAGATCGGTCGTATAGTCGGACGTGACTGTCATATGAGAAAGGTGTTCCTTACGCTCTTTAACGTTGGACATTGTACAAACAGCTTGTTGCTGTACTGTCCGTTTATTTTATGGTATCTCGCTGCCTGCGCAAGAGGGGAGGTAAGATAAGCAGCCATAGATCAAAATGGGAATATTGACCATTAATTAGCGCGGCGAACGTTAGTTTAGTATCTCGCAGCAGATATGACAGTGCCATTGTAGGTTTGATTGACCTCTGCCTCCCTTGTTATGCCCTCTTTTTATTTTGCGTCGTAGTGTATTTAACAACACTGCCAATAACTCCGATTGAGAACATCGAGTGATTGGATGGTAATGAATAATGAATTGGAAAGGGTGTGAAAAGAAGCGGCCGTCGCCTCATAAAATTTAATCCCACGTGTACCTGAGAAATACCATGAAAGTTGGGATAGACGGTGTTCCAGCTGAGGTCAGAAGGAGGCACCTCCAGCATAGGTGTTAGAAGCGTTAGAACTAAAGCCAACTTGCTCGGTCCCTGTAGTTTACGTGGTAGGTATAAACGACATGCTAATCACCGATGTGTTTCAGATCGTTGCTATCATCACGCTAAACTGTCTACTCTCAGCCCTTCTAATAGATGTGTGCCCTCAAAATGACTCACACATTTTTTTAGTCCCGATTCTGTGAGCAGCAACTCAACTGTTTCCCGCGTACCCAAGCTGAGAGTCACCATTAAATAACAGGACAGCAGACACTGCCTATTTCGGGTTAGAGGAGTGAGAAAATTGTGGAAAGTGAGCCGGAATATATGGGGAAGGAAGTGGTCGTGGCGTATTTGAAAAAGTGTCTGGCATTTTTGGAAGTCCTAAGACAGACGTCGGTCAAGGTCAAAATTTAGTCGGGTGTTTCACACACGAAGCGAGAGTGGTTTACCCAGTGGCACGCGATTGCGTATGTGGTCGTCGTCCCTAAGTTCGAAATCGATAACGCTGTGCGGTCGGGCATGTCACCGACGTTGGCATCGCCATGGCCCCAAAACTGAAATGAACAAACTGTGCTATTGGACACTTGATATTTTCCCCTTCCTTGGTACTGAAGTATTGAGATCTGTTCTATTTTGGGATTTTACGCAGCGTAGAGTGGTAGTTTCTTGCCGACGTTTCGGTACAACCTATCGGCCCTCTCTTCACCGGTGAAGCAGTCAAAGAAGACCCTTGAAGAATTAGGTTGTCCCGAAACGTCAGTAAGAAACTGCCATTCTGCGCTGCGCAAAATCCAAAAAAAAAAAAAGGCAAACCTAATTTACACCGCGGCCAAAAACTGAAATCATGCATACTGAAAATATTGTTTGTGTTAAAATTACAGTAGCCGGTATCGCGACTCGCTTGCAGGCTGAACGTTCCGGGGATAGAGTACCGGTGGAGGCGAGATTTTCCGCATCCGTCCAGACTGGTCTTGGGGGCCCACCCAGCCTCCTATACAAGGGGTACCGGGTGTCTTTTCCGGGGATAAAGCGACCGGGGCGTGGCGTTGACCACTCACCCCAATCTAGCGCCGAAATTAAACTCCTTACGGGCGTTCACGGCTTGTTCTAGGGCGAACTTTACCTTTTTATTTAAGGGACAAGTAATCGGCTAGTGTTGACGCACTGTTTTCATCCCCACACACTCTAATTGTAGAAAATTACGTTGCATTAACATTGAACGTGTTAACCTACAGATCGGCGTGGCAGAGTCAGTATCACTCTTGGTCTGTGGTAGGGGGTCCCGGATTCAAACCTAGGCTCGAAGACCGGCTGTCCTGGCAGCCGTGTTGTGTTTTTCTCAGTCACTTCATATAAGCTGCCGACCACAGAGTCGATGGTTTTCTGGTCAAGATTCGAACTTTTGACCTCCGTAATACAAATCATCGTCACCGCTGTACCAACCTTCGGGCTTTATAATTTTAATACAAAATGTCTTTTCCCTCAGGCGATGGTATTATTGGCATAATTTATTACATACTTCACGGACCGACAGATCTCTGCGAAACTCGGCCTTGATATCCCTATATTAGATCACTGTAAGTTGGAAATGCTTTGGACAAATGTTTCACAAAATGTACTTTTTTAAATTTTTTTTTGGTAATCATTGTCCCAGTTGGCCAGTATTAAATAGATATATACTAAAAATTCCGTCAGATAGCCAACAAGTGGTATATATGTCTTTATTTATGTATATACTTTTTTTGTGTGCATAATTTTTGATTTTGAAAAAAACTTAACAGGTCCCCAAACCAAAAACGCGTGTATAAATATTGGATATGGTGGAAGGAGATTATACGAGTATTTGCTCAAAATAAAGAGAAAGGACATTCGTACTTATTGAAGCACAGAGTAAAGGAAATGAATTCGCTGGTGTGACATAAAGGTTATTGTGACCAGTTTGCTGTTAAGAACCTTAATTTCTCTAATTTCCTGGGCCTCTCATTTCCTAGCCATTATTGTACAGAAGCTTACGCAAACAGGCCTGCAGTTCACTAGCGGCAGTGTACGACTCTCGTGCGTGTAACACCCTGTTTCTGACCCTATAAGTGGCTGATACACATCCCTGTGTTGGCTAGTGTAGTGTGATTAGGACGGATCTAGAACAGTTTGGGTCAAGATGGGACACACTTCGTGAATTGTACTGTGGAGGATTCACAATTTGCTTTTGCTAGTAAATATAAAAGGACGGGCATTGTTCATTTTTCTGGAAAAGATTACGGTAGATTCTATGTTTATTTTTAATTTTTATATTCGACTGTTTCAACATTAACTGACTCCTTGAGAAGCTAATAGTTGCTGAGCTAGTCAAGAAATTCCTCGCGTTTTATGGGACCCGAGATTTCATTACCACCTTTACTGGAGTTCAGCACTGGTTCCTGTCATAAGGCACATAGATCCATTTCGCACCGTCCCATCTGCACACAGGCTACATCTTTAAAGTAGCATTGTTGACATTACGTTATCGTATTGCGTGTTTAAATAACACTGATTAAGAACTTAGTGCTAATTACAGTATAATTGTACACATTACCATTAACCCTTTAAAGACGAAGCATATCTGTTTTCCCGAAGCGTATCTGTTTTATATAAGGACTCAGTGCATACCGCGCTGTAAACAGTCTCCACTTCGGTTATAGAAACCGGTCTCTTAATGTTTTATAAGGCAAAAGTTGCTGTTTGTTCTGAGATCCGTACAAAACACATAAACGCAATGTGGGCACCACGTAGAATTTTTTAATGTTAAACCTGGTCTTATGTAAAGTTACCGCTAGGCTTTAAAAGGTTAACCACACTGTACGACGGTGTTACCGTGGTTACGTTGATTACTGTCCTTTTCACGGATACCATGTTGTTATTGTCCATTGTAGGAAATTAAAATTTACGAGTTTGAGGCGAGGGTGCGCGGTGGCACAGTTGGGTGAGGTACTGCCCTACAAGCCGAAAGGTCGCGGACGGGTTCGATTTCCAATGGGGTCATTGAGGTTGACATAATCCTTCTGGCCGCACTCTAGCCCTGGGGTCGACTCAGCCTGTAACGGAAATCAGTACCACGGATATCTGCCGGGAGGTAAAGGCGGCCGGTGCGTAGGGCTGACAACCTTACCACCTTAATGTGCCGATTGTCTAGAAATTCTGGGAGCCTCAAACCTCCTGGAGCCCCAATGGCCTGTCCAGGCCTGTACAGAGATAGCTTTGTTTGTGGTGGCCTCCAGTTGCATAGTGTTCGTGTGAACTTTCATCAAAAAGCGGTCAAGCAGACAGACATGAGCTTACACTCCTGCTTACCTTTTACGCTCCATATCTGTACCTTAATCTCACAGAAATGGGTCATTTACCCACCTGTCATTGTACTTGTATGTGTAATGGGAATGATTTTGTTGATTCCCATGATCCTTTGAAGATGCGTGAGAGAATGGTTAGGATTTGGATTTGTAATAAATGGATCTACATTCAACTGCCGTTCATTCCGCTGCACCATTATCTCGAATTGTAGGTTAATGTGTCATAAGACTGAACTATTTTGCTTTACTTACATGTCGGAGTAAATCATATTTGAGCTTTTACAAGAGCTGCTCGCGAAAGGGTGTACGTAATTACAGTGTAAAGTATTTCATATGCACCTACCTGACACAGTGTCTCTGGAAGAGAGCATTTGTTCTGTAAGTGAAAAATTACAGCACAACGAAGGTGCAAAGCTGTGATGTTGCATTCAATAAGTTGAATACCAATAAAGATTTCTTCATAATTGAGAAGTTACTCCCAAGAAAATGAGGCAGAAGATAATTGTGATGATGTTGATGATTACTACTGATGCTGTTGCTGTTGCTGTTGCTACTACTACTACCACCACCACCACCTCCACCACCACCATATTTACAATTTCAAGCAGTAAAACATTTTGACTAGTCTAACAAATTTAACAAATGTAATTTTGCTCTTGGATGATAAATTTACATTATGTGAATAAAACATTAACAAAATGAAGTTTGTAGCACTGTAAATCTGCAGTAGGAAGGTAGGCTTTATGAATTCTACACAGAATTCCTTGTTGATTGAAGAAACATTATTTTGTTAGTAAAACCGTAGCAAGATAATTGACCTTCAATAAAACCTTCTTGGGCTAGCAGCCATGTCAGGTGTTAAATGGTGAATAAACCAATGTTTTGAGAACCATTCCCATGATGACAATGAGAGAGATAGTTCTCAAAATGTTGGTTTCTTCACTGTTCTACCACCTGACGTGGCTGCTAGCCTGAGAATGTTTTATTGAATTCACTTGCCATGAAAGCTCTAGATTATATATAATTTCCATTGTCAGAAGGGTGCAGATAGTTCAATTGGTCTGTTGACAGACAGTGGGACACATTTCTTTGCTTGATCCAAAATATTAACTACTACAGTAAATGTACACCAAAAGGGTCAGTCTTCTGAGGGTAGTCAGTTTAGTCGTTACACCAGCCATTGAACTCTCTGCAAGTTCTGATATATATCATCTTTACCCCTTATGTGCTTAATACAGCACACATATTTACTTATTTCAGATGAGCCACAAGTAAAGTCAGCGTAGTTCCATGATGCAGAATACTGGAGAGGAATGTGATCTGATGGTGACAGCCAAGGGAGTTCGTCTTTTGGAGCTGTCATGTTTGAGGGAGGCTCTGGAGCCACTGCTAGCCTGCAGATTCTGCGCTGCAGGGAGACTGGAGCTGAAGGAGGACCTGAACAAGGCTGACAAACTGTACTCAGCACTGTACCTTGTCTGCGGAACGTGTCCTCACCGGTTACAGATTCACACATCACGCCCTCTTCCAGAGGAAACACATTCATGTCGTTGGGAGGTGAATCATTGTACTGGGCAACTCCAGGCAAACCTTGGAATCAGTGAGGAGGTACTCAGGAATATCTTTCAAGGGTACAGAGTACCATACCAGGAGCCTGTTTCTCATGAAAAGAAAACAGAAAGAAGAGTGCTGCGCCAATTGGGAGCAGAGGAAAGGAGAAATAACAATGTTGCTGATGAAGATACTGCAGGAGATATTGAGGAAGAGGAAGACCAGCTGAATGCTCCAGACACTGTGGTGAAAGATGGTGCCTCTGTTTCGAAACTTTCCTCAAGGAGTAAGCGTTATACATGCTTGATCTGCCATCAGGAGTTCCATCAGCTTGGAGCACTAAAGCAGCACTCCAGTGAACACAATGAACAAGATACTTTCTCATGTGCAGAATGTATGGAGACTTTTCAAACAGAAGACAGTTTTAACACACATATGAAGATGCATGGTAAAAATAACCTCCAGTGCACTGTCTGTGGCAAAACTTTCAAAAAGACATTCAATCTCAGTCAGCATGTGCGAACACACACAGGTGAGTATTACTACCAGTCGGAATCTCATAGGGCCTATATTGATCCACTTGTTTTGTGTCTGGAGTGCTGGTGAAAGATTCATTGTATAAACTTCTGTATTTCTATTATAAGGAAATTTTACTAGAATTTTAGAGGAACCTGAAGCACGTCACTTGCATGTTTGTTTGTTTCCTTTCTTTCTTCTTTGCGTCTTTTTAGTCTCATATCCTTAGATTAGTTTCATTTGATATTTGTTGTATACTATGTATGTTTATAAAGTTTAGCTTTTAAAATTGAACCCTATAGGACACGCTGGTTTCAGTTCGTAATGCATTTTGATGTAGTAATCACATGACTGAAATGGCTGAACTTAGGCTGAAGAAGAAAAGAATTTTGAGCAGTGAGCATGAAAATGAAAGCACTGGACTGGCAGTTACTTTCATGGATACTTAGGTTCTTACGTATTGCATGATCTGGCTGTCTTTTCTGAAAAATATATATACTCTAGTCCTGACATATGCTTGCATTATGTTGCATTTTGCTTACAGTGCTGATAACTCAGCTGCATCCAGAACTTTTATTTGGGCGATATCACATTTGCTTCCTTGAGTCAGTACTGTTGGCATAATTTTATAAAAATAATGGTAGTAACACTAAGTTTCCGTAACACAGGAAAATTTCTTACATGACAGAATAAACACTGACTTTCATGAATGATCCTGTAAAATGGTGGGGCAGGTTGAAGTAAGTGCATAAACTGTAAGGTTTAAGAATTCAAAGTATCAAAATATATTCAAAGAATGTTGGTACAGAAATAATCTAACATAAAATTACAGTAATGTTACAGACATCAGTTGCCTCTCTTTGCACCTTTCTTGGTTTGCTTAAGGCACCGTTACCATGTGTAACCTGACCAAATTTTGTCATAATTGCTGAGTAGGCCCTCATAGACTAATAAGGCATCAAGTTTTTGCAGAACATGATTTAAATATGATATGCATCATATCAGATAGAAAACAGCCTGAACCAAATCCTGTTATTGTTATGTTCTTAGAAAAAATAAGACTAAACTGAGACATAAATTTTTTCTAAATCGGCAGGTGAGAAACCCTTCTTATGTTCTACCTGTGGTAAGTCTTTTGGAGATTCTTCAACTTTGAGCAAGCACCAGAAGTCTGTGCACAACTCTGAACGCCCTCTCAGCTGTGAAATTTGTGGGAAGACATTCTACCACACCGGCCACCTCAAAGTCCACATGCGTCAACACACAGGAGAGAGACCGTACTCTTGTCATATCTGTGGAAAAGCATTTGCTTATCCTGATAGTGTGAAGAAACACTCACTGACACATACAGATAATCGACAGTTTCAATGTGGTGTTTGTCAACGTAGGTTTCGGTGGCGTGAAAGCTTGAAGCAACATACCAAAACTCACCAACAACAGGATAAAAAACTGCAAGGGCAAAAAGCAGAGGGAGATCAGTGGCAGCAAGTGGCTGCAGAAGAAGCTGCAGAAAAGGAACACAACCCAATCACTGAACCAGCGGAAGTGCCAGTGTCTGTGGCCACAGGCACTGATGCTGTGCCTCTAACTCAAGTTATTCCGTATCTTGAGACCATTAGAGTTGAATATTACTGACGACTTTCTGAATGAAGAATGTGAGTTTTGTGTTATACTCTAAGTTGGATGTTACTGAAGTCAGATGCAGAAACAGTCTGAGTTAAAGATCTTAGTCTTGTATTTCAGTCTTAGTTGATTTTTACAGCACTTACTTACATAAACTTTCTTATGTGTTTTATCTCTTTTAATCTTGGTTAACTATTACATAAATTGCTTACAGAAACTAACAAGTTTGCTTACAGAAACTAGCAAGTTCACTTGCAGAAACATTTAGAATTAAGGCTCTAATTCTTGTGTTGTACACTGATTGTAATGTGACTGAAGATATTGTGGGAACTTTGTTTAAAAGTATTTTATTCTTGTGTTGTGTTAAGGAACATAATTCTTGAGGCTTTTGCTCTTCTGGAATGTTACATGGTATAGGTTGGTGGTAAAAAAATACCACCCTCTGCTGCATGATATTCCAGAAGAGTGAAGGCCTCAACTACACTGTGGCAGAAGCCTGAAATCTTGCAACTTAATTCTTGCCTTAAATTCTGGTTGCTTGTCTTGTCTCTTTGTACCATGGTAACCTACTATTGCTGTCAAGAGATGCATATCTCTTGGTTCTGTATTTTAAAGCTGTTGCTGTGTTACAGTCAAGCATTCACTACCACAAAGGAGAAGTGTAATTTGTTTTATAAATTTAAACTTCATCACAACCTGATATAATAACAATGCCAACAGCAACTAGAGGAATGACCGCTGAAAATGCAGTTGGACACATCTGACAAATTCTGCCTCTAGATACAGGTTTTGCAGGTAAACCTTCTGTTGATCCTGATTTGTTCATTATAGCCTTGGGGGCAGTTTATCACGATTGTAACTGTGATAATTTTGAAACAACAACAACAACAACTACTACTACTACTACTACTACTACTACTGCTGCTGCTGCTGCTGCTGCTGCTGCTGCTGGTGCTGCTATTACTACTAATACTAATACTACTGTACATCACCTTTAAACCTTTCAAGGCAGCACATGACATGTGCTTAAAAGCAGCAAATGAAAGGGTTAATTGTATACCATACAGTGACAGAAAAGCACTCAGCTTAATTAAGCACATCTAAGCTACAGTTTTTAAAACAACTGAAATTTGTCCTTATGGCCCTAATTCTCTAGATTCACATGCTAGCTGATATACCTGTTCTTCAAATGGACGACTGTTACTTTACAACCAAAAAACAATTATAAAAAAATGAAATACAGTAATAAACTATGTACCTTTTCTGCATGACTTTCTGTACAGTTAATATCTGGAGTCATTTTTCCTTCAATGTGATACAGGCCAGTTCCTGTATCTTGATACTTGGAAGGTATTTAATGAATGCAGGGAGGATGGGGTAGATATTCGCATGACCAGTGTGTATGACACAGCAAATACCACCAATTCAAAAACACTTATCACTTACATTAGAGTGACTATGCCGGCTCCTAATGTTGTAGCAGCCGATGTATTTGGGGCTGGTATTGTTCACTGATATCTCCTACCATAAAGTAGCTGCTGTCTTCAAACCATGCCTCTTCCTCTCCTTTTGTCTTTCTCCATTTCCTCACCCCAGAAGTTTCAATGTACAGGAACTGGACTGTACCTCTTAATGCGCTACATTTTTTTGTGTCCTGTAGGAGCATGTATGTACAGTTGTTCTGCATTTGCAAGTTGGGGAACATGCTACATATAACTGTCCATGAGAAAATTAATTAGTCTTAAGAGCAACACCTGCAAACCCAAGGAACTGCACGTCTGCTTTGTTGATGTACAAATGTTAAGTTTCTGAGTACTTTCCATGTGTTTGCATGGCTTTGACCAAACCTTGCATTCAGGCCTGGCAGGGACAACAAACAGTTCCGTGACCTTTAAAATGTTTTGACACACAAAATAATTCAAAATTATTGCACTCAGCAAGTGTTTCATAAACTACTAACAAAGCAGCCCCATAAGACTTGAAGGACTTCTCAAATGTTTGTAACACAAAAAGCTACAAATGTCTAAATGAAGTCAATAAAACACGTACAGGTCTACAATGCCATACAAAGAATAATTATTACGTTTGGAATTTACACCTTCTGCTGTCTTATGCAAATACATTGACTACCAACCACTGTAGTGATGGCATAGCCTACACCACTAGAGGGTCATTAACAGACGCCCTACCATCTCCTGTACTCCTGACAGATATATGGGGCAACCAAGCTACCAACCACTGGACCAAGATAGCAACCACATTTTTGTGTATGTAGAGATAAGAAACAGTAAAGGTGAGGTAACTCTGTGCTATCAACTACCCACAAAGTCTTATACAAGATGTGAAGGTACCGTGTGTTACATTCTGAAATTCAATCGTGTAAGCAGATGGTTTGTAGGCATGTTTGCATGGTTGTTTTCTCGGACTTTCGTATGCTTTATAAGAGATGTGGGACTAATAGGAAGTAACGTGAGGGTGGTCAAAATTGCATGACCAACATTATTAGGATAATGTAATTCGTTAATTTGAGTAATGGGTTGTATATACAGAACACATCTGTTTCATTATTGCCGCCATCGCCGTTCCAGTGTTGCAACTGCTGCAATCGAATAAATAAGGCCATGTTCACTGAACTTTGCGTCTGATTATTACTCGCTCATCGTAAATAACGTTGACTATCGTTCCGTCTAAAGAGTCGGACGTACATTGTCCGTCATCATTCTAGTTCCGTTACGTGCACGTCTATTTTCCACTACTGACGGCGACTGCATTGAGTAAACAGTTCAAATTGCTTTTATACCGTGCACTTCAGTGTGAAGACACCTCTCGGTAGCAGTACGGCCATTGCCCGCTAAGATCCATGGCTGAGAGGTACGGACCACAAATTAGACCTACATAACTGCCTGCGATATCTCTTCAGTGACCTGTAGCAGGGATCCGTGATATAAATATCTCTTGGGGCAAGTGGTGTTGCTAGGCCCGGTCGTCAAGCAGGAAAGTAAACCTTTGACGTAAGCAGAATCGGAGTGATAGCGTAAGGTTGTCGTTTTGTAGAGTCCAGCGATGCGTTAAAACGCAGGAATGGCTGTTCAGACCAAGGGACGCCAAGCGCTCCGCGCAAGTCTCCGCCCTTAGTTAGCTCTTTCGTTGGTTGGTTGATGATGTTACTGCCAGTGATGTTGTAGAGGTTAAGAGCGATGTGATGGCAGCAACAAATGTGAGGTTAACACGGTCGGGTAGCTGTGCTTTATATTCTTGGTATCAGCGAGGTTATATGCTTTTATCTAGGCTTATGGACGTGTACTTACGTATGTTCTTAACATTCATTTTAGGGGACGCGATGGCAGCCTTGGACGATAGCTTATTGAGCCTCGAGAAGCTTGATAGGACATCACCGGAATTATGGCCGGAACAGAGTATGGTTTTAGAGTGATGAAATTAATCAATAAGAATCAAGACTATAACTATTGACGTATAATTTTGTGTTGTGTCAGTTCCAGGTGTGTCGGAATTTGTGTCGTTGCATCCATCGACGCCTTATTCACCGCAACCGTGGACCAGGTGTTTGGATCAGGATGACATTAACCTCTTACACCGTAAGTCATGGTGCTGCTCAAGAGATTAATACTTCAGCTTGCCTTTCGGAAACTGGCAGTGCTGACAGAATTTTGTGGTTTTTCGATAAAACCTGCATTCAAATGCTGTGATAATACTCTCAAATCACAATCAGATTCTTTACCAGTTCATATACACCCTTTTTTCAGTTCTGTCCTTACGTACTTCAGTTGAAGAGCAGTTAAGAAAAAAATTAAATACTCCCTTTACTTAAGCATGTTCAGTGCTTCGGTAGATAAGTTGTGGGATCCCTTTTCCTGTCATGTGTATCCCCTCTTCTTCCTATATCTAGTACTGAAATGAGCAGATTTAATCCCATAATAGCTTCTTAAGCTTGTGTCTATGGGATGTTTAATTTAAATTCCTACATGATTTGTGTTTTTGCAGAACATTAGTAATGGCATTCAAATAACTTACTTTGCTTCACCACTCTTATGATTTTCACTTGCATACTGGTATTTGTTGCCCAGCCTCGTATTCAGTGAGTACCAGGGGCTATCATGGGTAAAGCAGGTGGATCATGGAGCTAATCTTACCCATATCCACTGTGAAGGCTAAAAATGCTTGGGAGCTGTGCCTGACTCCCTTGTATGCCTTCTTAATTAAGTACAGGGATTTTACCTTTACCTTTTACAGGCTAAGTAAGGGCAGAACATTATGACACAACCTGCAGGATTATTAGTTACCAGCTACTTCGCATTGGTTTTACATGCTCCTACATGTTCTGGCTGAACTATTCAGCCATCATCAGGGAGACCTCTTTTACAGACGGAAGCAGCATGTAACGTGTCGTAGAATGGTAAAAATATATACATATATTATAGTTGTAATCACTGTTTTTTAGGCTACATATGCTAAAAACAGAATGCTGATATATAAAATCCTTTTGAGTATAAACTATTTAAAATCTAAAATACGAGTATAAATGTGTTTCCAGACATCTGTTTATGGTCAATTCCAATTGTGTGAGGCAGAAGCCCCTGGCTGTGGTTCCCAGTCCTTATTCTTCACGCGATGTTTCTGTTAAAGACAAACACAGCTATATTGTTCAATAAATTATGTAGAAACATTTATATTTTAGATTTTATATATCTTATACTGAATGGGTTTTATGTATCAACGTACTGCTTTTTAGCATATGTAAACTATAAAACAGTGATTATGCCTATAATGTATGTATATATTTTTACCATTCTATGACGCGTTACATGCTGCTTCTGTCTATAAAAGAGGTCTCCCTGATGATGGCTGAATAGTTCAGCCAAAACCTGTAGGAGCTTGTAAAGCCATTGTACAGTACTTGGTAACAAATAAATCTGTATATATAAAATGACTACACGGAAAATGTACAATCTTCAATATACAAGTTACGGGGTTTGGACAATCTATCACATTTAGAATCATTTGCTGTTTGGACTTTGGTCATCATCCTAGTCATGAGTAACAAGGATCGATGCAACATGCATATAAAACTTGAGTTTTAGATAGGAATGAGAGGATAATGTTAAAAGCTTATGAGGTTGTGATAGGCCTTTGTAATTACAGCAACAGATCTTGGGTGCCTTAAAAGCATACGTTAGTGACCAACTGAGTAACTGTCAACTGCTTTGAGAAGACCATGAAACTTTTTGTCAAACTTCTGTAAATCTGTTGGCAGCACACCAGAAAAAGTATGTTTTAAGCATGCCATATTTTTCACTTGTTAAATCCTATGTGGTGGTATATGTTTCTGAACTGAAACCATTGATATTCTGAGGAAATGCATTTTGTTTAACTTCCCTAATGGTAGGGTCCTTGTAAGTCTAGAATAATACTTCGCGTTATTTAGCCGTGCATTAAACTATGTACATAAAGACTGAAGTGAAACATTCTGTTTGATTCACTGTTCATCAAAAATTGACAAATGTTTCACATAAATGTGTACAACCTGTTGATATTTCTGTATATTATGCATATTTTGGTACAAAGGTGAAGTTAATAACGTTTTTTAACAACCTACTAAATGCCTAGTATGTTTATTACTATTATTTATATTAAATAATAGTAATAAACATACTGTGCATTTATTTGGTTGTTAAAAAATATTATTTATCAGTGCACAGAATGAATAATGTAAACAAAGACAAAGTTGTCCCTGTGATAAGGGATGTGTGATTTAGAAACATGATCTAGTGTAAAACTTCAGCATCTGCAGCCTCATTACTCATGACAATTGGTGTTAACGTTATTACAGAATTTGGTAGCCTTACAACATCTGGTCTTATAGCTGAAGTGAAGAAACTACATGATGTTGCGTATCAACTGGGTTTGGAGGAGGCAAAAGAGATGACACGAGGAAAATATCTCAACATATTGACCAGAAGGCGTCGATAATGGGGACTGATTGCTGTATCTGAATTGTATTATGAATGGAAAAATAAATTCTTAACCATGTCAAAGCTTGGAGTACAAGCATGATTTCATAATTTTTTGATTAGCCTAAGGCATCAAGTTTCTTAGTCTGTAAATTGTGTCTGATAACACTTTTGTAGCTTTGAAAGTGTAATCCCGTTGTTATTAATATGAGAGGAGTTATATCATTGCTGATTTGTATAATTCTGTGTTGGCAGTTGGTTGATGACTGAATGTGCAGTAGCATTGAATAATGAAGTGCACAGGCATAGCACGATTGGACATACTTGTCTGTGTACAGTTATTAATCCTTTGGTGTCTAAGATCAGGTGTACCCACCAATGCAGTGTGATACTCCTGCAGATCACATCAGCTATTTAATTCTAGTGCCAAAGCTTTAACTTTGTATTGACTGACACTGTCATCTTCAACAATTAATTTTGGCCTATATTTCTGTAGTGTATGCCTATGTAAGTCGCATATCCTGTCTACATGGTGAAGTCGAAGAGTTTGCAAATGTTTGCTTTTTTCAGCTGCGCCTTTGTGATCGCATACTGCCTGTCAAGCAGTTGCCTTCCACTGTCACAGTTTTGGCAGCTGGGAAACAACTACAGGCCTTTTATTATCATCTTCTGAAATACATGAAGGCCTTGTTTTATGTCCTAGTTGCATTGCTGAAAAAGTATGCATAAATCAAAAATGATATTCCAATAAGATAAAGAGATTTAAATAAATGGAAATAAACCACCCAAAGAGTGTTAAACTGAAAATGAGAGGATGTAGATTAAGAAGCGGTGTAAATTAGCAAGGGGCATTAAAGCAAAAAGGCATAAAATGTGGCCTTGGTGTACTGCAGTCATAGCTTTGGCACTTCTGCTGACTTCAAGTAGGACTTTCATTCCACAAACAGTAACTGGCAGGAACTATATCTGAAGGTTGTGAAAGCACACTAAAGCCAATTGTGGTCAGATTCTCCTGTACCAAAAAGAGACTCATGTGCATTGTAATTTGGAGCAGCTTGTTTTCCAGGTTCCAAAAGGTGAGGATGTTAGCAGTGGACAGTTCCTGCAGATGGTGAAAAATGGTCATGTAAATAGTCTTGTAATGCATTACTTGAATGAACTAATGGTAAACAATATCATAGCTCTCAAAGAAAAGCTTTGGCATCAACTTTTGGTTTGAGTGACCTGCGTAAAATATTTGCTTGATGGGTGGTGGCTTCTGCTTCCAGTATGAGCCATGATGTTTGCATTGTGCAGTGAAAAGGTAGCACTCGTGTTACATATCGGATAAATGTGTTCAGATTGCCTGGATCTCTGTTGATTGTTCACTCTTAAAAGCATAACATTCTGATACACTACGTTTTGAAAACAAAATTCACCAAACCAAACAGACTGTGATGCTTTTGATGCTCTCTGTATGCTGAGTGCACATACGAGCATGAATTTTTTCCCACATCTTGTTTACATATCTGTGTATGTTCAGCAAATACTGTCAGAAGTATTGCATTGTTTAATTGTTAGCAAAAGCTTCACAAACTGACTCTGGCACATGAATACTCCTAAGAATGACTTATGTTTGTTCTCTGCTGTTATTGTGTACAGATTAAGGCAAGAATGATCTTGTAATGTGCCTGCTTTATGACTACATAGCTCTCCCTCCCGTAAAGGAGCTGTTAAATGCAAAGAGACATTAATGCAGCACATATGAACAGTGTTCAATAAGGAAGGTTCCTAGGTCATAAAACTAAAACGAGAAGTGACCACTACATTAAATGTGAGTCATTTATTCCAAAGAAGTATTATTTTTTAACATAATCCCCAAGCACATTAGCGCATTTGCAACCATTTATGAGTGGCCATTTCTACTTCATTACTGTGCAATTGGCAGTCTCTTGTGACTTCTTGGGTTTCCAAAATCAGTTCTACCTAGTGTACTGTGTTTACATTTGTCCTTGATGTGCTGAGCTGACCAGCGTGATCATCATGAATGCTTGTTCAACAATTTTCAAACTTCCTGCACATTTTTGACCTGCTGCACTCTTACTGTGCCATTACCATACCTCTGTATCATTTGGCAGTGACTCGGATGGGGAAGACATGTCTTGCCCATAAAAGTCTAGTTGACTACAAACTTCTTTGTGGGATGAAGTTTCCATTGTAACCTGGCATGCCTACTTATCCCAAGAATAGTGTCTGGTTGACTGTTCCTCCATATGTTGCAAGTTAATTACCACAGAAGTAATGCATTGAGGAACCTTACTTACTGAATATGCCACATATATTTCACTCCTTTGATCATCTTTTTTTTAAAATTGCATGTTTTGGAATGTGGCTCTGCTTCTGTACCCTGGGAAAATATGGTATTTTTGTTGGGTCTGTTGGATACAGCTAATGCTTTATCTACAATTTTATGTAACTTCAGACCATTGGCAGAACAAGCTACGTTTTAGAAGAAGTTGTGATAAAATTTAAGCCCCAAAGGCCATGAACATAGCATGTTCACTCTTTAAAAATCCATCATGGAAGCTTTAAAAATAAACTTAACAGTATAAATACTGAGTCATTGGGAATAGGAGGATGGTTTTTGCCATACCAGGTTTCAGGAACCTCAGCTTCTCGGTGAAGGAATGTAGAGGAAGCCTTTTTGTAAGGCTATGTTGTGATTTATTGTTTAAGAAGCAGCTGTGCTCTGGGCCTTGGACACAACCGTCTTCATCTTTTGATCCCCCTTTCCATTCTTTTGTTTTTATTTTACTCCTGTTTTTCTCATACATTGTTTGAGTTCATTTGTTCCATTAATGCTTTCATCTTTTGTTGTTTGATTTCTTATTATGATTGTTATTTGTAATTTATCTCATTTTTGTTGTCATTGCCCTCATTTCCACTTTCATATTTGCACTCTTCATTTCATTTTCTACAGCACTTTGGTTAATTCCTTTAATTTATTTTAACTTTTACTTTATTTTCTTGCTTTATTTTTATTTTTGTTTCATATATTTTATACTGCCTGTTTATTTTCTTCTCTGTACATTTTACCCTTGCCTGTTTTCTTTGGCTGCCATTTGGATTACACTGCCCCCACTGGCTCCATTGATGATAATGTGTGGTCCCTGTCAAAGGGCCACAGAATGCCATTTAACTTACAGTACTGCTACTGATTTCCTCTAAGCCTGTGTCCTTGTCTTCCTTGTCCTGTATTACTGACCATGTTTACCTGCATGGCTTATTCTTGTAGGCATGTACGATGAAGAAAGGTGTTCCTGTGAGATATTAATACATATCCATAGCATGACATGGCATCACATCCCAGAAGATGGTACTCTTCGTAGTCACATAAGAAAAAGAAATGAGTATTGACCCTATTAGACAAGGAATGTCTGTCAAATTGAGTTTCTCACAGTGCTGTTGCTGAAAATTCAAGTCTTGTGGGAGGTGGGTGAGTAATTCCTGTCATTTTGAAGGATTGTAGTGCTCTCTTTGTCACTGTCATGCAGATGAAGAAGAGTAGCCTTGCTTGAAGATCCATTTGTTTCTTCAGCAATTTATTATTTTTAGATTTATCGGTCTTTTTATTTAATATTAATTTCTTTATGTTCCTGCTAGAGTATTTGCACCAGGCTCTACACCCCTCTCTTGCATCCCCATCAACAGTACACAATCTCAGCGGTTGACATTGCTGGTTAGACCGCACCCACTTTGTGACACCTACCCTGCAGTGTAATCAGTGTGTTGAGTCCCCTCACAAGTGCTGATGACTGTCACCCCAGTGGCTTGCCGCCTGCTTTGTCCTTTCACCACCTTTGTCACCCATGCCTATGTAACACGTACTATGTTCGTGCGTGGCCACTCTTCTCGGACCAACTGACCCTGAAGATGATATCACCAAGATCCTTGGAAATGTCAGGAAATGCTTTCCCAGTGACACAGCATCACATCTCAGGAGACGTGAATCATTGGCACTATCTCTTTGTGGTGTGAATACTTCCATTTTGTTTAAACACTCAAATGCATCTGGTTCTGAGGTTGCGAATGATTCGACATATACCTTTACACCACCATGTTCCTTCAGTGACAAATTTACTTTACTTTACTTTCATATATAGACATATACATATATATGTAAGCATATGTACACACTCACACACATTTGTAGTATGTGTTACACAGTTGGTGGGGGGCTGACATTGAGGCTATATATTATTTATGTTTGATTTTAAAAATTAATGTTATAAACATTGTGTTGTAAGTAAAACATAATGCTGTCGTCAACTGCAGTTATATACATACGAATATAACTTCATATTCCATGACTGAATCACACAGTCCTATCTTCTTTTGTTTTTTATTTTATTAATTTATTCATCAGCAGCTTTCAGTGGCTGATTTCAGCTGAGGGACAAATAGCATAAAACTTTTGATATAGTAATATCTACAAAGTCCATGTTTTTTACATTTTAGTTTTTGGGGCTGTAAGCCCGGCAGCTCTTCTCCCCCGCACCGTTGGTCCGGCCCAGGCGTTACCAAGCTGTTGAAGGCTAAACATCAATTGTTCGCCATCTGCACACAATTTTCTGAACTGTTATGCATATCCGTACATTTCCCGCTATCTGGTGATTAAGATTTAAAATACCCACCTGTCGGAGTTGGCGGAACTCCGTGGAAGCTAACCCCGGGGCGGAAGTATGTTAGTGGAGTCGTATTTTCTGGTTGGGTGTCAGAACGTACGCCAACAACATGCCAGTTGTTTGAAACATGTATAATAAATACAATTTCGAAATATACGCATCTTCCTATGCGCAGCGTTAATATGACTTACTTTACAACATTATATGTTTCATTGACTGACGTAGTATATTGCGTGAAGAGGTAGCCATCTTATACATTACAGAATCAAAGAACTGTTTGGTGAGCGGTTGCATTGTCTGGTTAAACACCAGGAAATTATCACATAAAGGTCGTCAAATGGCGTTAAAACGAATTAATAAGGTAAAGTACAATTTTATTTCCAAGCGGGGTCGTGTTATTTAAGTTTAGGGAGTGTACAGTGGGCATAAAGGACAGTTTAACGCCCCTAACGATTTTCTACTCTGCAATGTGAACGAGGATTGAACGTCTTACTGCCGTATTTGTGATAGGAGTTTGAGTAATTATTCTCGTCATATACATTTTAGCTGTGTTATCTGTGAGATTAAGTTTGAAAGGGCATAGTTTGTCAATCTTTAAATGAATTAGTACGTCAGGTTTGGAGTTGAGTTGCAGTAAAAGGGATTTTGGCAGGTCTGTGATGACTAAGAGGTCGAAGTAGAATGGAGTCATCGGTAGGTGATAATTGGTCTATCCATAGTAATGCCTCACACATTAGGTCGGTGTACATGTTCGTTTGTTGAAGTACAATATTTTAACCGCCAGTGTCACAGGTGGAAGAAAAAGATTCCTTAGACTATATTGAAGTACATGCGTTATGTATACTTTTATAACTTTGTGCGTCAAACCATTTAACGGGTTTCTTCCAGGAATTGCAAGATCTGGGTAGGGATCCACCAGCACAATGCTCAGCAGGACCTGTTGGGGATGATTGTAAGTAAATTTATCAGTAAATATTATTTACTTATTGAATTAATCTTGTTCACACTTCTCTGCCAGTTTGTGTATGAATGCCAGTACCTGAGAATGTTTATCATTATGTCAGCCAGTAATTGTGTTAGTGGTTTTGTTTCAAAAAAAGTGTTTCTGTATTTTAAACAGATGCCACCCTCTATTTATTTAAAGTTTTGGATGGGTGCAAGAAATTTCAGCCCTTTTCTGTAACAGAATTTTTCAGGAAGTTGACATTCTCTGAGTTCCACAAAAAAGATACAATGTAATGTTTTATTTGAGGAAGCTGACATATTTTAGGGTAGGGTAGGATAGACTGGGAAATACTTTTGTTTTGACTTGGAAAGGAAATTCATATGTATACATTGCAAGAATTAGGTTTGCAGTTGCAGAATGTTTTGGACACAGTACTGCAAGAACACAGCTGTAGGAAGTGTTTTCAACTGATATCTTAAAAACCTCTGTTGAAAGTGGTGGACTTGTTAGCATCTTGTTTAATGTGCGGGCCATGAAATAGCATTTACAATCTGTTATGCAGAAAATGTGTGATGTTTCAAAATATTACAATTTGTGTGTGGGTGCTCTTACATCAGTTCCATTACTCACACAGATATTGAGGTGTTCTGCTTGACAGTTGTTTGCAAGTGTAGTATGGTAGGATGCTGACATAAGAAAGCTCATTTTGTGGGGGTAGGAAGGTTGTGCTGTGTGTCTGCTTTGTGATGCCCAGTAACTATTAAAAGCAGTAGTTGTGAAGCAGTGTAGAAGGGGGATGAGGTCAGATAATAATTTTGTGCTATAAGTACACATGTTTTTTATCTAGCCCATGATAGTATTTTTGATTCCAGAGTTCAGTTATGGTTTGTATTTTCTATGTTTTCCTATGGTTTTTTTACATTATAAGTTGGGACTGTCATAAACCTGTAGTGCTACAAACCCAGATGGTAGATGCTGAATGCCATTTGAAAGTGGAATATGTGTCTTGTGATTTGATGCTTAGGACTCATTCACACAGTCTGTACAATGACGCGCAATTGACACTGTCAGTTCTTCATAGAACTTGAGGTTTTTCACGTTTATTGCCAATTTAGTGTTCATGGTGGCATGCTTTCTGAAGCACAAAGGAAGTGACAGTCTTGCTTCTGAGAGATTTGACACTGTAGGCCTAACTGTACTTGTATAGAAGGAGTACTGATGATAAAGAGGATGTTCTGTTTGATGATTTGACATTTTGCAAAGCTGGCAAGTGACAATATTTGCTATATGTGACTGTGAATGTCATTAATACTGTCCGTGATGTTTGTAGTAGATTTACTTATGGAAAGAGTATAAGTCATTTAAACTGAAGATTAAAAACTTTGGTGTTGAGCATTAAAATATTCTTCCTGGAAATGTACATTACATTTCATGTAGTATCCAGATTTTTTACATTTTGTCAGTTTTATGCTCTTTTAATATAAGGATATAAGTTTGGTTTGATTATGTGCCACTTGCTGTCAGTGGTCTGCATTGTCATTGTCAGTTCTGCAGCGTTAGTGGTGTTGTTGCAAGGAGGGCTGTGAAGTTGAGGTCGGAGTCGGAGTCTTGGAGTTGGAAGGAATTTTGCTGGAGTCAAGAGTCGGAAAAGCATATCAACCTTGACTCTGACCCTGATATAAAATCTTAAATAGATACTAGCTAAAATAATCATTAGACTCATACTTAAATATAGGTTATAAGTGTAAAAAGTGGCGTGATGATTCACGTGGTGGTGATGAAATGTCTCATGATACCATTTGCCATTGTAGTAGGTTTACTTTAATGAATACGTATTGAGCTTTTATATAGGAGTTGGAGTCGAAGATTTAAAAATTGAGGAGGCGGAGTCTGAGGTTTTGTGTACCGACTCCACAGTCTTGATTGCGGGCAGTTGTTTGTACTCCATGTAGAACAGTTCGGTGAGCTCGTGTCTGGAGAGTTTGTTGCCACTGACTGATTGCAATAAAATTGTTATATATTGTGTCAGAGACCAACTTCTGCCAAGCACTGCACTGTCTTGCGCAAGTAACTGTCAGAATACAGAAAAAATGTTGGATTGGGAAAGAATCTCACATATATGTAGTAGTTAGTGGCATTCCTGTTAACATTTTTATTCTTGTGGATAAATGGCTTTCTTCTTCATCTGCTGCATTGTACCATGAAATGTATACTTTGTGAAAAAGTTTACTTTCCAATAGAACTCTGTGCTTTTACAAGGAACTTGATATTCCAGTTCATGTCATTACACTGTGTTGTTTAATAGTCAGTAACTGCGTAATTATTTGAGTACACATATAATAACATATAAGGGTGTTGATTTAATCGTGTCATTGCTTGGAAGCTTCCATTGAGGTGGGAGGTTATTACATAGGAAGCCTGCATCCTTTGAGAATTTAGAGTTTGTATTTTAAACTGAAGTTCAGCTTACCTTATTTCGTAGAAGAGTCTTGAAGTGCTTTAAACTCATGACTTCTGTGCAGTAAAGCCACTGTGCTTAGGGACATAGTAAAGTGGACACAGTCTATATTTATGTGTTTTGTTTCTATATAACGCTTTCAGTTGTTGCCCATCTAATTAACTGTACAGTATGTCTTGAAATAGGAAGCAATCTTATGTGCTATCCAAATACAAAAAAATGTGAATCTACAGTCTGGAGTGTAGGTGTGTAATCAAAGAATTCATGTGTTTAGGGCAAACTGTTAGGTGGTCTTGTTTTATTTATTAATTATTTCTGTTACTGGTGGAGTGTGCCATATGTTTCCAGCATAGTTAGTTTGTCTGATTTCCATTTGCAGAGTGTGCAGAATGTAATGGAATGCATGACGTTGCTAATTTGAAACCCTGCACTGCACTGCACTAATTGCAGCAGTGTTTTTATTTTTCATTTCCCACACATTATCAGAAGTTGGCCAGTTTCCACCAGTTTATGAATGTAATATGTCTTGCGTATTGGTTGTATGTTGGTAGATGGCACATTTGATCTGTTCTGTCAGCTAGCAGTACCGTGATTGGTAAGGTAGTGAGAGGACACGGGCCACCTTCAGTTCACAGTGTTTGCCATTAATGCAGTTTTTGTTGCTTTTACATAAGTAAGAAAGTGAAAATGTATTTACGTCTCAGTGTTAAACACTTCAGAGATGTTACTTTCTCCAACTGCTTAGACTTTACATCCAGAAACTTGCTTGCGTTACTTGCAAATAGTCACGTGACACAAATCTCTTACTCCACAAAAGTTATGTAGGAGAAAATCAAAGTCCATGGCACATGAGGATGGCCTACTTAAGGAGAGCCAGTTCTGGAAATAAAACAAATTGGTATGAACCAGAGGCAGGAGCTGGGATAGTGTAGTTTGTGTAGCTACTAGTGTACAGGCTGGATGACTGATGAAGTGGGCTTGAATCCCAGCAGGGAAAAACATTTTTCTTAATGTGTCATGCCCAGACTGGCTGTGAGGCCCACTCAGCCTCCTGTTCAGTGGGCACAGGGAACATTTTTTAGGAGAAAGTGTTTGACACACACAAACTCACCACCCATTGTTGATTAGTGCAAAGGTTAAGAATGCATGAAACCCTGTGGCATGGTCAAATAATTTCTGGACTGCGATATGACAATACTGCTGCTAGCACAAATTGCTGCTAAGTGTAAACAGAGGAGAGTCTGCTGAGCCATTTCCTTGGACTAAGGTCGTAGCATGTGTGATGGTTGGGTAATGACTTATTAAGTGTGTTCCGTTTGGAATTTTGGCATACCTAGAAAATTACACATTTGAAAGAATAGCGTGTGTGTCATATTTTGCTGCAGTGTTAGGGGAATATGCTACAGAAACTTTTGAATTGTTGAAAATAGCTTTTGGAGAGCAGACAGTGGGAAGAACACAAATTTTTAATAATTTTCCAAGGTCAAAGCAGTGTGAAATATTGAAGATGTTGAACACTCAGGATATCCATTGGCAAGCAGAACAGGTGAAAGTGAGGACAGTGATAAAACTTGACCTGGAAATCAGAAGAATTTCTATCCATGAAGTTAGTGAGATTCTGGGAATTTTGTTTGGGTCATTTCAGAGCATTTTGTGTGACAATCTGAACATGTATCAGATTGCTGCCAAATTGGTGCAGTGTGTTTTGTCTGTGCTTAAATTTCTGGTTAAAATCACCCTCTTTACTCATCAGACTTAGCACTGTGTGACGTCCCTTTTTCCCAAAACTCAGGGAATGATTTACTTTGGAGGGGGTCTGCATTGTTTGGAAGGTAAGTGTTGTTATGGAGAAAGATTCAGTCTCTTATCACTTACCTACAGTATGTCATGTATTTTCATTTTTTCATCTTTTTCTTAAGCACTTGTGCAACTAAACCTTTACTGCTGAATTAAGGGTAGACAAATCCCATAAAATTTTTGAAGCAAATCCAGAGGCTGCGTGGGGGTTTTTTTGACCCTGGAGAATAAAGTGGAGCATGAAGTTGACCATATAACTCACATACTGAGGTGGGAAAGTGTTGACCTTTATTTCAGCATCCATGTGTTCAGGTCATGGTCCTTTAACACAGAATTTGCATTCATTTCATCACCTGCCAAAGTATTTATAGGCCAGACATAAACTGAGTATCAGAAGTTGTTACATGTTACCAGTGCATTGCGAAGATCTGTTGTCATAAGGACAGATTTGTGATGACTAGCTAAATCTTCAGGTCGTGAGGAAATATCATCCTGTACTTTCAAGGCATATTGATTGTGCACTGTGTACAAAGCTTTCATGTCATCTCTCATATCAGGGGTGTAGTGTCTGCATGTAGATATTCAGGTGTAAAGGTGCAAGGAGGGTGCTTTCAAATTTAGGTTTGGTGTGTATAAAGCTCTTAATCTCCGTTTAGTAGAATGCATTTCTTATGAAGCCTATATCTACTTATTAACCTTTTAAAGACGAAGGGTATCTGTTTTATATAAGGACTCAGTCCGTACCGCGCTGTAAACGCTCTCCACTTCGGTCATGAAAAACAGTTTCTTAATGTTTTATAAGGCAAAAGTTGGTGTTTTTTCTGAGATCCGTACAAAACACATAAACGCAATGTGGGCACCACATGGAATTTTTTAATGTTAAACCTGGCCGTATGGAAAGTTACTGCTAGGCTTTAAAAGGTTAATCTGCTGGCTGTTCTAGGGGGTCAGATTTTGGCCACTGCTGCATGAATGACTTTGTGATTAGTTTTTGTAGTGGCCAGTAGAGAAAGCAGGAACAGAGTTTCAAGCATGAACTGAACTGCAGTCAAGAGGTTCATGCACTGATGATACTTGTGGTAAAAAGGGTATTTCTTCAAGACATGCGGCTGTCTGATGTTAACCATCTGACATCCTAACTTCAGTACCTCGGTAGCGATATTTTTTTTTCAAACCTCTGAGTGATCCTAACACAACCGGGATCATTGGTCGCCGTATAATAAGGGTGCTTTTTTTTTCTCAGTATATCCTATTGCAAGAATTTTACCTTCCATTAGATGTTAAGGTCCTTTAAGTAGTGTAACAGTCAGGGGCTGGTCTGAGACATGGGTGCACCAAGCAGGCTGTTAATTTGGCGCCCTGGGCAAGCTTAAACTTTTATGGTCTAGAACAGGGCTGGTGAACATTTTTGAGGGCCTGTGCCCAAATTGTGGATAACTTCCAGAGAAATTTTTTTATGTGTGGGAAACCTGAGTGTACCAGCACCATATTTCTGATTATTCCGGTGGTGGTCTAGAACAGGGCTGGTGAACATTTTTGAGGGCCTGTGCCCAAATTGTGGATACCTTCCAGAGATTTTTTTTATGTGTGGGAAACCTGAGTTTACCAGCACCATATTTCTGATTATTCTGGTGGCATCATAACATCATTTATGGGTTGGTGCCCCAGTCAGCTGCCTGGCTGGTCCGCCTTTAGACTGGCCCTGGTAACAGTCAAATGTAATTGTGGCTACATGTGATAAGGGCATAATTTAGTAGTGATTTTTCTGTGACATTCTGCATTTTCCCCATCCACAAATCCCTTTGTGGTAACTTAAACTCAGCATGCGCATCATAGTAAATTATTCTTCAGTTCTGATAGACTGAATTTAATGCGTGATTCCAGCTTTTGGTGCTAGCCATGTCAAGTGTTGAACTGCTACTATTTGGCAGACGTTGCAGTCATGATCTTCAACATCAGTGAGTCCAAAGGATAATGTAGCAAGATATACAGAGTGCAGCAGGAAAACCTGACAGTTTTCAAAATGAAGTAATGCACCTCATTATGTAACAGTTGTTAACACCGAAGAACTCAGTACGTGCCATGTTATGTTTTAAAAAGTACATCACCCACATGTCCCCCACCATTTCTTAAACACTGCTCCAGTCTTTCTCGAAGATTTTCCATCACCTGATCACTCATCTGCTTTGGGATTGCTTCGATTTCTTCCTTTATTCTCTGCTTAAGTTCCTCAATGGTTTCAGGCTTAGAGATGAAAACTTTACTTTTGAGGTACCCCCATAAAAAGTAATCACAGGTGGAGAGACCAGGTGAACACGCCGGTCATGGAATATCACTGCCATGAGAAATGACGAGTTGTGGAAATGTTTCTCATATGCTTCATTTCCACTTGTCTGGTTATGTGAACAAACAGAATTACTGCTGCTGGGCACCCAAAAATCCACAAGAGCTCCATCCAGCATCGTCTCCACTGCTGTACATTGTCTGGTGTGGGATTGCATCTTTTGGGGTCCCTGGCCCTTATTTCTTTGAAGACAATGAAAGCGCAGTAGTTACCATGACAGCTGAGTGCTGTGTGGAAATGTTGTGCAACTTCTGTGAACCAGAGTTACGTCATCGTGGAATCGATCCATCTTTAGTATGGTTCCAACAAGATGGAGGGCAACAGCCCATACAGCAAGGGTATCAATGAGTGTTTTGTGAGAAATGTTTCCATAACACTTCATTTCTCGTGGCAGTGATGTTTCATGGCCTGTGCGTTCACCTGATCTCTCTGCCTGTAATTACTTATTATGGGGGTATCTCAAAAGTACGCCTTTCATCTCTAAGCCTAGAACCATCAGGGAACTGAAGCAGAGAATACAGGAAGAAATTGCAGCAATCCTGGAGCAGATGACTCGTCAAGTGATGGAAAATTGTTGAGAAGGTGTGGAGCAGTGTTTGAGGGGGGGCGGGACTCTGAATGACGAAATTTTCAAAAATAAAATGGCATGTACTGAGTTCTTCAGTGATAATAACCGTTGCATAAAAAGGTGAAACATCATTGTGTTATTTCATTTTGAAAACCGTCAGGTTTTTCTGCCGCACCCTGTATTTATAGGTCTTACGGTGGTCATGCAGGTGGAGGTGAAAGTGTGGTGCTATCCAATGGGAAAGGTCCAAGGTCTGCTGGTGATTAAAGGGTGGGCATGTGTGTGTGCTGCTGTCGATTAGGAGCAAGCATTCTGATTGAGAAGAAAGTTCAGAGCAGAAGAGACGAGACCAGATTCTACTTGCTTTCTGTATGCTGTGTTAAGTTTCAGACGGTATTTCTTTCAGTGGTTTACATGATGCTGTTGGGTGATACATGTTAATGTTCTGTCAGATTTTGTGTTATGGATGGTTTCAGGGTGTTTAGGTTTTGTCAAATTTGGCGGCATTTGGTTTTGGAACGTTCAGCAAGAATATCTCACTTTGAGGCACACATTGATGCTTTAAGTTTGTTTCAGTTTTCATGTTTCTCGGTATATTAATTGTTTAAAATGAAAGCGAATTTTTCAGGCCCCTTGTATGCTTTGGGTGTTATAATTACAATTGATTTGTCTTTTGTG
Source organism: Coptotermes formosanus (assembly GCA_013340265.1). Lineage (NCBI taxonomy): Eukaryota > Metazoa > Arthropoda > Insecta > Blattodea > Rhinotermitidae > Coptotermes > Coptotermes formosanus. The sequence goes on from BLKM01000073.1 coordinate 29,708, forward strand.
ATTTCTACAGATTCGTTTCTTAATTATGAAGAAATTATGTTTTGGACAGTTGTCTTATATTTACATTGTATATTTCTGTTTGCTTCCAGTGTTCCATTGGCAGGCTACAATCATGGGGCCAGTAAGTTCGCTTTTATAACACTAATATTAGTTTAAAGTTGTAATTGTTATCATGTCTTCTGGGGTGTGGTGCCATATAGTTTGCTAGATGGATACTAATGTGTTGGAGGAAACTCATACTGCACTGAAGATGCACGCAGCAGGTTGCTCCAAAATGTTGACACCAACCTGCCAAACTGCATGGTGTCACATCCAAGAAGATGGGTTAGTGTACTTTTGTAGCGAGATGCTAATTTTATCAGCAGACAGTACCTCCTAAGTAATATACTTTTGTACTAGGTGTAACTAAAAGTGAATTCAATTTTAAATGTGTCATAGCCTTTTTCTTTCATTGGTTCATTGTTGCATTTAAATCTGATGTTCAGGTACAGGCAGTCCTTTTTTAATGTTGGGATAATGTTGCTCAAAATCGCAACATGGGGCAAGATGACCTAGAACAACAGAAACAGACGACATCAGAGGCCTTCAGTCTGGCTGTTGAATATCTTGCTAGCTGCCAGAAAAAAAGAAGGTTGATCCAAGTTCAGACCACATTGATCAAATCTCTGTTCACAAATTTGTTGCTGTTGAAACAGTATTGGTTTAACATTAAAGGGATACTGCCTATATTTTGCGTAAGTGCTTCAAACAGAAAACAGCTGAGGTGTATGCTGGAAAAGGTATATTCAGTGAGTGCAGGGTTAATTTGCATTTAATTCTAAATTCATAACTAAAGCATATTTTCCAATAAATGTTTTATTTGTACTTGGGCAAGAGCCTTCAAACTGCTTAAGGAAGTAAATTTTCATGCACATCATTAGCCCAATTATAGGTCACACTTGTGCAGTTGAATGTGTTAAAGACTGCAAAACCTAGAATTCAGAAGCATAACAGAGTCTGAATTGTTTCTGTTTTTGTGGCTTTCATTCGTTAACACTGGAGTAATAAGAACAACTGTAAAATTTGAGATTTTCATAGTGGTAAATATTAAGATACACAGGTGTTGTAAATATTGTTTGAGTGGTAGAAGCAGATGCTGTCCAAATATAATGTACTATTTCTAGTCACATTTGCAAAATAATTGTGAAAAAAGGTGTATTTGTATAATGTCTCTACATGGAACACCTTGGCTGCCACTGGACAGATTTTCATGGTCCTTTATGTAGAGGATTTTTAGTAAAATCGGTTGATGAAGTTTAGTTTTGGTTAAAGTATAACAAAAGTAAGTCACTTTTCATAAAGGCCTGTGTAAATTTATGAATGAATATCTGGCAGAATTCTTGGATTGAAGAAAGCTTCAGAAAGAAGCTCTAGAAAAAAGCATTTTGTTGTTTGAGATAACTGGAAGCAGTGGCAGAACCAGAGAGGCCAAAAAACAGCTGATGGCCAAAACATGATACTGTGCCACACAGATGCAATTTCAAGGCCATGCAGCTGGGAAAAAAGTACAAACGTACAGTGTGACCTGCAGGCACACGTATGAAAACTGAGAAATATGCAAAAAATTAACTGTCAATGTGGGTGTGTAGTATGCCATGAATGAGTAGTATTTTATTACAGTACATTACTTGCAATCTTAATTTGGGTCATCCTGGTGTGTTATTTCAATGCCAGTAATGATTAACACGGACACACCACATAGATATACTGTGGTATGTCTGACTGTGCTTATCATTACTGACATTACTTGCGTTCTGTTAATGCTGGTACAGTATATAGAAGTAACATGTGAAGAGAGTGAATTAATTGGAACATCATTTCCTATCAAAACAGGCATGTAGAATTCTAAGAAGTGGGTATGTAGAAACTTTGTGGACAAATCAGGATGCAAGATCTGAACGCACCTCAGAGTTCTGTTATATATATACATTTCCTGTGTTATAAAGTTGTTGTTAAAATTTATGAATATTGAACATGTGAACTAGAACATTTAACTAGGGCAGTATCATATGTTGATAACACTTTTAGCATAGCGTGTAATATGTTGTTGTTTTTTTGTTCCTTCACAGCCTGACAGTCCGTACCAAGGAGGGGTATTCTTTTTAACAATTCACTTCCCAACAGATTATCCCTTCAAACCTCCAAAGGTAAGCCACTCTATTTCAGCCATTCCTAACAGCATAAGAAAAAAAAGGTAAAGCAGTCCCATTACAGGCCTGGACAGGCCCTTAGGGTTCCAGGAGGTCGAGGCTCCCAGATTTCTAGACAATCGGCACTTGAAGGTGGTAAGGTTGTCAGCCCTACGCACTGGCCGCGTTTACCCCCCAGGAAATATTCCTGGTACTCATTTCTGTTAGAGGCTGAGTCGACCCCAGGGCCATAGTGCGGCCGACAGGATTATGCCAATGAAAAAATCCACTGACACCATCGGGAATCGAACCCGCGACCTGCCGGTTTGTAGCGCAGTGCCTCAACGCACTGTGCCACCGCGGCCCCCTCCTAACAGCATAAGAGGGGTTCTTATGTTGGTCCTCTTGCAAGTTATTATATAACGTTCATAGTTCAGCACTGTTTGATTACTTTGTATGGTAATTATTGGTGAAACTAGTGTGGATTGTTCCATGAGGTTGTTTTATGATGGGAGAGTAATTATGGTCTCCATTTTTAAACCATAATACCATTTCCTGTTTGATAGTGGGTCGGTGCTCTTTTGTATATTTTCTTTGTTGGTCAGAAATTGTTACACTAATGTGCTTGGTACACACTTTTTTCTTCCATTTGAGTTGAATCCAGAATGATAAATGCTGTATTTACTGGAACATAAACCACCCCTTCATAAAAGGTGGCATTCGCCACCTGGCCCCCCTCCAGCCATCTTCATTTTTCAGTAAAACAGCTGTACAGAACATGTCTAACTTAATGCACAATTATAAGGCAACCTGTTTTCAGGTGGTGAGTTAGGAAAAAATCCATGTATTGTGTTCAGGTAAACACAGCATGTTCATTGCGTGAAAGATGAGTCTGTGTTTGCACTTCTTCACATCACCACTGTGTGATAAGATTAGAGAAGCATGTTGCTGAACGTGATGCATTTTCACCATATATTTATCATGTAGCAGGTAATGTAGGCTTGCAGCTTGCATTATTCTGTTTGTCACTGGTGCTATCACTCAAAATGAACCACAGTGGTTTATTATTTTCAGACATTTGTGGGAGGAAAGCAGTGTTTTGTTTCCCTATGTAGCATCCTACAGTTTTATTATTTTCCCTAAAGTTGTATTAATATTGTCACAAAGACTGTTTGGAAAACTACTTTGTTAATGAGCGAAATGCCATTGGCACTGATTGTTTGTGGGCTCAGGAATTTATTAATTAAAAAGGAAACTTGTGAAAGTGAAACTGCTGCGATATATATTAAAGAATGTAAGTGTTATGTTTTTGTGAAACTTGTATGTTTTACAGACATTCTGTATGTAAATAGAACTTGTGAGGAGGCGGTAAAAATCTTTCCAGACATTAGATTACGTTTATATTTACTTTAAAGTGGTCAGTGATATGGTGCCTTAATTCAGTTTTGTCACGTACAGTCTTGATTTACAGTAGGTCATAGATTATATAATCCTTTACTTCAAAATTAACATTTTGACAATTAGATTGTGGAAATTTTTACAAGTAGTGGTAAGACCAGAATTTGTGACATGTACTGACGTTACTTCTTTCTTATCAGTTAGATTTTGTGTCCCTAATTAAGAATTCCTTTGTGTGTAGAAACTGGTGTAGCTGTTTTTGTATAAATGTTATATGAAGGGGAGATAAAAAGAGTTGTTACTGTTTTCCCTGAGCACATTCTGTGATCTTTAGGCATTGATTTTGGGGCTGAACTCTCATGGTTTATATAGATAATACTGTAATTATACATTTTCCAGTTTTGGTTTAAGAAAATACCTTGCTAGGTTGTATTGAACCAAACACCATAATTTATTGCAGTGTTTTGTTCTTAGCTCTGTGGGGTATGTGCCCCATTGGTTTTGTAAATTTATCTGAATGATTTATACTGCTTTTTAAAAATGCTGACTGCCACAAAAAGTAATCAGTGTAAAAATTCATTGGTTGTACTCATGACATGTTAATTTCTTTTGACAGGTTGCATTCACAACCAGAATTTATCATCCAAACATAAATAGTAATGGTAGCATTTGCTTGGATATTTTGAGATCACAGTGGTCTCCAGCTCTTACAATTTCTAAAGGTGGGTGTTTAGAGGTAATTGTATCATAAGGAATGATACAGTATGTCAGATGCGTGACTGGTATACCTGATGCTAGGCACCCAGGGGTTAATAGCAAGGATATCTTTTGGAGAGGGAGTTGGGTTCATTTGATTGTGTGATATAGCTTATGCATATGTGTACATAGCAAATTGGACTCTGTGTGGAAGGTGACAGGAAGTATAGTTTGTATCCCGTCCAGTATGTAGATGGCTTTTCTGGTATTGCCTTATGTCATGCTGAAGAAGAGGTTTTAGTGCAAGTATGTCAAGTTACTGTACAAATGGGGAGAAACACCTATAATAGCAGTGGTTTTGTGTATCCTACCAGAATATGTATTAGGAAATGTTAATTCAGTGTGTTATGTTTGCTCAGAACTTCACATTTCTGTTGGAATACTGTTCCATTGAATTTAGGACGTGTTCTGATGTGCTTGAACAGTATAGAGATATATTATTTTTTAATGGTTCACAAAGAAATTTGGACCACTGGAGGAATTTTTGCTCACTTAGATGAGGTCTCCAGGCAATATTTAGCTTTGAAACTAGATATGAAACATGTTGGGAGTATGTGTTTGTTTAGGAGGTTTTATGTTCTTGCAGTGATGAGTATTAAGATCATGGTTTTGTGGAATGTGATGCCATATGCCAGGGTTGGGTGGCTCTTGCCTAAGTTGCCTCCTGAAGTGTGGCTCCAGAAACTTGTCAAGCTGGCCGCCCCTGCCATATAGCATATTGACCCAAATATAAGTTGAGGATTTTTCCTAATTCATCATATGAAATGCGCAAGGTAACTTACAGTTGAGCCCAGAATGAACTATGTTATGTGTAGGTATTTTCCTGACAAAGATTGTTAAAGGGAGGGGTCATACTATATTCTGGTAAATGCGGTAACTTTTACGCGGATATCAGTGTTAGGAGGAACCTTTGTGTTAAATTACAAACTGTGACATCTCGGAAGATATGAATCTTGTTCCTCTGGGCTTGCATAATCCATATGTCTGGTTTGGCACCAAGGGAATTATTCTGTGTTATATAGCCAGAATTTGGGATTTGTGTGCTTGTTATGATACCATTGCGAAAGGGTATTCTGTGAATGTACTATCTAGCCTATAGGCCCTGACTCTTTGGGGTTGGTAAGTGTTTGGTGTCTGGAAAGATCTGTAAAGGAACAAGTATTTCCTTCTCTGTGCAGGTGAATGTAACGTTGTGTTTAATAATAGAAATTACGTTACTTTGGGAATAAAATATATAACAATTTTTACAATAAAAATGAGTGTGGGGAATTGTGAAGAGAATGCCTGCTGCACAGAGATGTGAATTGGGAAAGACATTTAAAAAGTCTTCATATAGTGGCAGGCACAAATTAGTGAGTGTAAACATCAGAGACAACAGAGGAATTCTGTATAGGCCTTATATGACTTTGGGAGTCCTAGGCATCGTTGGACAGGTGGTATTAAAGTGGATCTTAAAGAAATAAAGAGAGTGAGAATGTGGACTGAATTTAGGTGGCTCGGGATACAATAATGAAACCACATGGTTCAGATGGGGCTCTGTTTATACAGTAATAGAACTAAAGGTGGTTTAGGGTAAGCTGTATGGAGACTAATGAAACTTCAGGTAGTTTATGACAGGCTCTGTAGAAACAGTGATGAAACTAAAGCTGACTTAGGGTAAGCTGTGTGGACAGTAATGAAGCTTATGGTGATTAAGGATAGGTACTGTGGATACAGTGATGAAACTTTCAGGTTCAATAAAGGTGGGAAGTTTCTTAACCACCTGAACAACTGTCAGCCTTTCAAGAAGTATGTTGCATGGTGTTAATTGGTAATTTTAATTATAGTGTTATGTGAGGAATTTGAGAATTTGTCACTTACAGGTAATCTAGTTCCCAGTAAAGCATAAGCCTGCTTATTAAATCTGCTTTCTTTAGACTGCATTAAATCAGTATCAGTTCAGTTATTGTGGTGACACATGAATTACACCTAAAACACTTCATAATGAGAAAGGTTTCAATAGTAGGAAGTAAAAAAATGGTATTGGAGAAACAAACCATTGAACATCCCAGCTTCAACAAAATATTGAGGCATGTAGGTGTTTTCTTTCTTCTCAGTACTTGATTTTAACCAGTGCATGTTATCTTGATATGTGTTGCATTGTTGTAACTAATAGCACACAGTTCAGCTGGTCAAGGATTGCATTTTTTCTCAAACACTACTGCCATTACTGTTGTATTCAAATTCTACCACCAGCTGTGTGCACTGTGGGATTTAAAATCCCCTGTTCCTGGATGCAGAGGTTAAATAAAGGTATGTTACAGAAAGAATCGTCATTACACTCTGATGGTTCATAACTACAGAATTGTAAATTTTGTGGCACTGGCTTTATATGCCTGATTTCATGATTATACATCTCACTTAGTAAACTGGCTTTTAAATAACACGTTTCATGCATTTTGAAGTGAAATGGATGTTGCAGGTGATGGATATAGGGTGCATATTGAAATAGTACATTTTTGTTACTGAAAGGGAAAATTAAGTTGTAAGCTGGTCCATTATCACTGTACCTGTATTGCAATAATTATGAAATAAATGTAATCAAGGTACACCTAAATGGATGTGAATGGCATCCCAATTATTTTCCAGCGTGTCTCTCTCCTGCATGAAAAGCATAAGGGAATTTACATTTACACAAGTTTTGTGCATGAAATTAAAATGATTTACATTAGCTCATACAAATAGCTACAGAAAAAATAGGAAAGATTCTGAAATTTTAACAGTGTAATCCATATTGTATGGGATAATGTAAACCTTATTAATTTCGTGTGGAAAATGTATGTCAAGTTAAATTCTCTGATGATGTTTGTGTGAGGCTGAAATGTGTTGGAATAAAATAGGGGTGCCATTTACACCCATTTATATGTACCCAGATGGTGGCTATTTTATAATTATTGCAGAATTAAAATTTGTCATTAAGTACCACATCAGTTATGTACTAACCTGTCATGTTAATATTTTCAGGAAACAAGAATATGGATATTTGCTTTTCTCCTTACCCTTTTCAGGAAAATTTCCTTTTTCCTCAGTGGCCCTTTTTTCCATTTAGTTTGAATTTTGAAACATAAGTGTGAGAGTGCTGACTGTTTCAATTTCTTTCCAGTTCTTTTGTCCATCTGCTCTCTGTTGTGCGACCCAAACCCGGATGATCCATTAGTGCCAGAAATAGCTAGGATATACAAGACGGATAGGGAAAAATACAATGAACTTGCAAGGGAATGGACGCGCAAGTACGCCATGTGATGCCCTCAACCTCCTACAGCGGCTCAGCTTACCCAAAATCGGCTGTCCATTCGACATTTTCTAAAAAAGAAATAGACAAACAGAAAATAAATAACAGAACAAGAACAAATTTGAAATCAAACAACTTAAGGGACTTCCTGACACTGGTGTTCTCTAATTCTGGCCATTACTGATATATTGTCTCAGAATGCCTCTTTTTATTAAAGAGATTTTGTGAAAAGAGGGTCATTGATCAGTAGTTTATTGCCCCTCCCTTTGAGTTATTTGCACTTGGTGGTTTTTAATAATGGAAAAATTGCATAAGGTTTTTCGGTGGTGTCAAGTAGGTGTACTTCTTATAGTGTGAAGCTTTAAAAGCAAAATATTACTCAAGCCATTTGATCTGAGCATGCTAGCAAGGGTCTGGGTTTTTGCTGGGATGGTAGGTTACTTTTGTCCGGTCACAGGAAGTTCCTGAAAACCTCAGAATTATTTCCCTTAGTCATTGTCTCATGTCGTCCACTCAGAAGACCACTCCTCAGCATGTCTGCCCTCTTTGGACTCCTGTAGCTGCCACAAGTTAAGTCACGCTCCTTCCCCTGCTTCATTACGTTGCCAACCATGTTTTAAATCCGTCTTGTTTTTGGTATGGCATTCACCTTTGGTCTCTTCCCTTTTGTGTGGGTCTTAGAATAGACTCGTGTGTTATGTGGGAGGTTCTTTGCCTACTTCGAGTAATGACTGTAAGAGAAGAAAGGCACCAGGTTTCGATGTTGGTCAAAGAAAGGGACCTTAATTTTTTCTCTCATTGTATAGTTTTCCCCTCATTTTTTGAAGTGGATATTGTGTAATCATACTACTTGTGGAACTTGTTAATAAACACTGAATAATACACGGTCAGAATAATTATTTGCCAAGTGTTGGGCTTGTAATTAATTGTCTGCTCGTTTCACATGTCATTTCTTTATTTCTGTGTTCCTTGTTTGGTTGCTTTTTTAGTGATCATTTTATTTGTTATCACTCATCATTCAAAATTTTTACTGAGTTCAGGGGAGTTGTAATTTATTCAGAGTTTCGATATGTAATAATAAGATATGTTACATGAGCACTCTGAGAGAGAGCTGCCTTCTAATCATCGTGAGGCATGTTTGTGGAGTCATTACAAGATCTGTAAGATTGAGTGCGGTCTTGATCTTAAACAGCATATGTTGTCGTCAGAGATGTTGGTTGGGATACGTCATATGATTCTGGGACTGTTTCTTGTAATAGCACAGTCAGTACTTCAGTGGAGTTCATCTTATACTTCTCAGAGTATGGTGTGTAATAAATCTGAGTATGTCTAGAGTGGTGTTGGACTCCGCCCTTGACAAGTGATATTGCTCAAATGGCAAGTGCCGTTCTTAATGTCTGTTGCTGTGTATTGAGCACAGCATTGCTTGTGTATACTGCGAAGATCCTATTTTTTGTTTATTTCAGCGCTGAGTTGAAGTGGCTTAATAAAATAGTTGTAGTAGTTTAATTTGGAATATTCACATTTTTAACTATAATTTTTTCCCCCGTGCAAGTAATGAAGCTGTGAAGAACTCATATTTATTTCCATGTCTTTACAATTTCTCATTTTATAATCATCTGCAGCCATAATTTTTCTCATTCAGACTGCATTAATTTTGAAAGCAGGCTTTCTGTTGTACAGTATGCAAAGCCTGAAGTGAAATTGAAAATAAAATGCTGAAGTGAAATGTAAAAGAGTGGAATGATTTTAGTTAATTTTGGTAGAAATGTTTTTGTGGAATATTTGGAAGAACTTGGGGAGGATTTGTGTGTGTAGTATTTAATTCTGTACATTGACCATAAGTTTTTGGTAAAATGGCCATAAACCATACAATTTAAGGTAATGGTTTGAAACATTGTAAGCTTAGAAGAGGGTCTAAATAGAATGTTTTGAATTGAGTGTTCAAATCCAAAGGCATATCATGAAGAGCTGTGGTACTGCAGTTGGTATAGTGACTGGGCTGTGTGCTGGTTGACCAAGGAATCAGGATTTCATTCTAACAGGCGCACAAAGGCCTACTCAGCCACCTGTCCAATGTGTGCTGGGGATTGAGGTCAGTGTTCTTGTGGGGTTGTGGTGCTTCGTCACAGAGTGGCTGGTCTCAGTGTTTAGAGATAGCATGGTGGCCTCATTTTGTCATCTTTATGGGTCGCTGGACATTCCAAACCTTGAAGATGAGAACACCATGGTGTCTTGAAATATCAGGCACCAGCATCACAACTCAGAAGAAGAGACCTCAACTGCACCATTATAAAAGCCAAAAATGTTGTGTGTATGTATGACTGTGTCCCTTGGGGGATAGTGCAAACTATTCAGCTTCCATTTTGTTCCAAGCTTAAGAATGCATGGAGCTATACCTCCTCTCCATATGCCTTTTTAAAGGAATGGTGCCTGATTAAGCCTAGGGAGAGGTGTGTAAAGTTTATGGGTAATTGTAATTATTTTCAGTCTATGTCAAAATAGAGTGTTGGTCTAAATGGACAGTTCAGGAGTGAGTTCTTAATGTTGCCTGCAGAGTTGTGAAATTTTGGAGACGAGACTTATTACGCTAATGTGGACATTTTGCCTGAAAATGTTTGTATTATACACGACTGTTAGTCCTGTCAAAGGAATGAAGAATTGTGGCTGCATGTTTAAACTTCTGTGTATGAAAGAAGTTATGGTACACAAACCAGTGTTATATGTAGACATATATCAGTTTGTATGTGGCTTCCAGAAGGTTTTTAGTCTTGGTTAGGTAATCAGTTCTTTGATTCTGATATATTTACTAGCTTTTAAAAGTTTGTGGTCTGTGTGGCTGTGGCTTTAAATCGTATTCATGTATGAAATTTTCTGTTAGGTTTCAAATTGATTGCATGTATATGTACAGAAATTGGAAGTATAAGATTTGATTTCAGATTATTTTAGATACAGAATAGTTGAGTAAGAAGTTACCATGTAAGAATGGTATATGGTTTAAGGATTGAGGAACGAAAGGTGCTGTTCACTGTACAAGTCCTTTTGTGTTGAAGGTTTAGGATGCAGTTTGATGTGTAGTCTAAGGGAACTAATTTACCTTACCTTAGTGGCAAAAGTCATTATTATGAATTTGTTTTGAGTATAATTTTGGTCTTGTTTTTCCACTCATAGTGACACTGTGTTTTCTTCATTTGTAACCAGCAGTTGGCTTCTTATACAGTCCGTGTGTGTGTGTGTGGCCATTTATGTAAAGGTATATAACCCTTTGGCAGACAGGGTTTTCATGAAGTTTGGTATGGGTGTCCACCTTTTTGACTAAATTTTCTTCTACTTTATATTGGCCTATGTACTGTACTAAAGATGCCCTGGATAGAAATTGTCTGCTTTCTTTTAGTGTTTAATTTATATTTTATAAGAAAGACCTTACATGTCATTATCTAATTATGTTTTTGTTATTTGATGAATTTTTACTAAACCTGCCATGTACATACCAACATAATTTAGAAACAGTATTATATTATTATAGCGTCATGGATTTTGTAATGACGTAGGGGTGTGAGCCTCATTGGCTGTCATTATGAGATAGAAGTGGTGTTGTGTGTTTTAATTTCTGTAAAGGTAGATTGAACTCTTATGTTACTTTCTGTTTGTAGCACTTCAGAAGAGAAGAGGCACTTTTATCCTTTGTTGCATTTAATGTGACCCCACATTGTAAAAGTGAATTTCCTTTTCCATATTGTATGTGCTAAAGGCAGTGAAAATTACGTGTTTCGCTCTTGTAATCTTTGTGCTAGAAGCAAGAAGAGCAGTTCTAAATTTTGTCAGATTGTGAAGGCAATGTAATTTAACAGAGTAATCCCAAAATTGTGAAGTGTATTTAAATCTGTACCAACTTATGACATGGAATACAGAGTCTTATAAAGAGCAACAAGAACAATTCAAGCAGTGGGTATGAAATTTTTAGAGAAGCCGAAATTCAGAATTTGTTAATAAGAGTTACAAAAGAAATGATTACAGTGGTTTGACCATTAAGAAAAAGGATGTAACAAGAACACTGGGATGCGGATAGGAATCAGAACAAGAAGGAATGAGACCTGTGGAACAGTCAAGAACAAGATGGTGCAGCCTGCTGCTGGGAGACATCAAGAAGAAAGTGAAGACCTGGAAGACATCAAGAAAAGAGGGAAGTCATGGCAATAAATTAAGAAGGAGAGATAATGGGAACATAGAAGATACTGGGGACTGCATTCGTCAAGCTGTTTATAATGGAGACGATCACAGAAGAAGTGCTGTGTTGTCAGTCAGGCATAGGAAAACACTGCCTTGAAAGTACAGAATATAAAACGGAGATACAGTTGTGATGTACTAGAAACACTGAACCTTTTGCATCCCATTGGACATTCTGTAATTAAACAAGACAGGCATTGTACTTACAACATTGTGGTGCATTGACATAACCATTGGAAACTCAGTAATTCTGTGCTCATGTCCTAGTGACATTGAGTTGATTAATGAAACTAGATGCACTAACCACAGTTGACCATCTAGTCTTATGTAAATTATACATAATATTTCTACTAACTCACAGTGTCAATTAACAGGCAGCAGAATTATGCAAATTGTACATGCCAATTTCAGAAAGATTATATTCCAACCAATTCGCGCCCTTCACATGTCACATGTACACTGCATTGAAAAAAAAATGTTCATTTGCTTGTAGTCTTCTTTCGATGTAAAATCTAGCTAAACGGATTGCAATGAGAGATAAGTCGTTGCATAATTTCTAAGTGTTGTAAGTGTTGCCATAAAACATTTTGCGAGATCAGGTGGAATTAATCAGGTATGAAGTGTTAAGTATGAATGTGTGTGTGTGTGTGTGTGTGTGTGTGTGTGTGTGTGTGTGTGTGTGTGTGTGTGTGTGTGTGTGTGTGTGTGTGTGTGTGTGTTTGTGTGTGTGTCTG
>BLKM01000073.1:42361-164979 GCA_013340265.1 Coptotermes formosanus
TTGGTGTGTGTGTGTGTGTGTGTGTGTGTGTGTGTGTGTGTGTGTGTGTATTCTTGGCTTGCTTACCTGCCATGCAAATCATATCTTTCATGCACCATGTTCTTACCTGTCACCTGCCTGGCTGCACCATATTTATCCACATATATCATAAATGGCACAATTTTCGGGAAAAAAGTTTCTTGAGCATAAAGTGCTGTGTGTTGGTTTTTTCTGCAACTTTTGTCTGAAACATTTCTCATTCTGAGAATAATTTAGCAAGATCTTATCATAAATATACATAGGTTTTCATGTAAAGCACCCGTTATTCTTGCCATATTTTAACAAAACTTGAATTTTCTCGACAGATTTTTTTGAAAAATGATCAGATATTAAGTCTCATGGAAATCTGTCCAGTGGGAGCTGAGTTCCATGCGGACAGACGGAAGGACGGGCCTTCATGACGAAGTCAAGGGTCGCTTTGCACAGTTTTGTGAACTCGCCTAAAAAGGAAGCTTGGACAAGAAATCCCGTATTGTACAGTCTGTCGATATACTGCCACAAATTGAGGTGAACGAACAGTGTCGTTATATACAGGCTTGACTATACGTTGGGCAGTTAAATGAAATTAAGAGCAGATTGAATTCAGGGAGTGCCCGCTACCATTCGATTCATAATATTTGTGTTTTTCTTACCTGTACAAAAATGTAAATATACAGAAACAATTGTGGCCGTTGTTGTATATGGGTGTGAAAGTTGCTCTCATATTGAGGGAAGAACATGAGCTTAGGGTGTTCGAGAATAGGGTGCTGTGGAAGGTACGAGACTGCAGCATGAGGAGCTTCATGGTCAGTAGAGCTGACCAAATATTATTCTGGTGATAAAATTGAGAAGAATAAGGTGGGGGGGAGAGCTTGTGGCATGTATGGGGTTTGATGGGGAAATCTGAGGGAAACATGCCACTTTGACGATCTAGGCATAGATGGGAGGATAATATTCAAATGGATTTTCAAGACAATGGCGTAGACTGGATTGGTCTGACTAAGGATAGGGACAAGTGATGGGCTCCTGTGAACACAATAATGAACACTCGGGTACCGGAAAATGAGTGGAATTTGTTGACTAGCTGAGGAGCTATTGCCTTCCCAAGGACTTTGTTGCATGGAGTTATTTAGTTAGTGAAACTTGACAGTGCCAGACTTACATCCTTAGCAGCAGAATGGGCTTTGTGCTCATGAATTAAACATAAGAGGTTTCCTTTAAGACGGTTTTCACCAGTCATTTCAGGAAGTTCTAACCTTATCTTTCAATCTGTGTTTCCCATTCTGATTATACCTGCGGGACTACCCTGAGGCAGACCCATGCAGTCCGCACCCTCACATTACTTTGTGATCTAGCTTAATCTTCTTACTGCATTAATCAATTTTTCCATTCAATCACAACTTTTATTTTTAATAATAATAATAAATATTATTATTATATGGCTACTACGTGTTTCGGTCCACGAGTGGCCATCGTCAGGTACACAATACAAAATCTGGAAAGTGGAAAAGTTGAGGCCTCCCCCCCTTTTTGTTTAACATAAAAGTGAATGTTAACAGAGTTTGTGAACGTATTACACTGTACCTTTTGTACTTTCAAAAACTGTTAACATTCACTTTTATGTTTAAGAAAAGGAGAGGCCTCAACCTTTACACTTTCTTTTAGATTTTGTATTGTGTACCTGATGATGGCCACTCGTGGGCCGAAACATGTAGTAGCCATATAATAATAATAAGAAGAAAAGTTGTGATTGACTGGAAAAATTGGTTAATATTATGCAAAACAACGGGATGGGACATTTGATAACTTTTACTGTACTTGCGCCTAAGTGGTCTCTTTTCTCCAAGTTTTCCGAATGAAATACAATTCCCGTTCTTTCTATGTTTGCTAAATTATTGAGCTTCTCACTAAGGGCTTGTCTTTATCTTCTTTCAAAGTTCATTTGAGGGTTTCTTTGTCAGGTCAGTGATTTCCAAACCGTGCGTTTGCATAGTTCGCCCTTAATGATTCTGTCTGTGGAAGACAATGAACACTGCCATTATTGTGTCATAAGTTGGGCTATGAACAATGTTACTAACCGAAAATGTGTCATATTAGATATTGGACCTGGTCGGACGGGCGGATTTTATGTAAGAGTTTACAAGAAAATGTAAAATTGAGAAAATTCTATACATCGACTTTTTTTGGTTTGAAAAAGACCGCCATTGCTTCAGTGGCGGAATACTAGGGAGTATAATTTGCCAACGACTGTACTGTATGATCGTCCAAGGTTTGTTTATGTTGTCCGGTCTTTACAGGCGCTGTCTTATTTGTACGTGTCAGTCACCTTGCAAATAAACTGACGTTAACAAGATAAAGGAACTTATTTGGGAACACTGTTTCTAGCAGATAAACAGCCAGTGTTCATTTGATGGTATTTTTCTGGCACACAACCAGTTGGATACATGTTTTAATTTGCTGATCGGTAGACAAAATTTATGTATGAACGAAAACCGGGGTTGGGACGGATGTTGTCGCCTCCCCTTCAGTAAAACTTTCTGTATCTTCAAATTAAGTTAGCCACTAGTGTTAGATTTTCGATTCTAAATTTGGGGCGAAAGGTTAAAAAAACCTAAACGTGAATGGTTAACTCTGAGTCAGTCAGAAATAAAAGAATTTTTAACCACTGACTGCTTAGATAAACACTTGAAAACTACTGATTTTCTTTCTTTTTAGGCGCGTTTGCAAAATTGCGGAAAGCGACTGTTAGCTTAGTCGTGTCTGTCTGTCCACATGGAGCAGCTCACCTCCCATTGGACGGACTTTCATGAATTTGATATTACATTATTATTATTATTATTATTATTATTATTATTAATAATAGTTTTGAGCAGTACAGAAGTAAAGCTGTATGGTAACTTCACAGAGCATAATCCTATATGAGAAGCTGGCCAAGAAATCCACCTTTATGCAGTAGAGGTATATGTTATA
Organism: Coptotermes formosanus; assembly: GCA_013340265.1. NCBI lineage: Eukaryota > Metazoa > Arthropoda > Insecta > Blattodea > Rhinotermitidae > Coptotermes > Coptotermes formosanus. The sequence goes on from BLKM01000073.1 coordinate 45,350, forward strand.
TGGTTTAGAGAGAGGCTTGTCACTAGATCGTATCCCTTCAGATCTCGGGCTTAAAGTTTTTTATGCATCTCTGACCTCCATGCGTGATACATGCCTGGAGTATGTCATCCTTAATAATGTATGGAGAACACATTGTTAAGCTCCTCTGTATGTAATTTTCTCATTCCTCCTGCAACTTCCTGTGTCTTAGGTCCAAATATTCTCCTTGGCACATAGTTTCAATCTATGAGAGTCCAAGTTCCATTAGAGGTTCTCATGGCGGTATCCCTGAAGAGCACTGTCTTCTGGAATGTGACCCCGTGTAGTGTGTTTGCAATTTATCGACGTCTTGGAGGAACCAACTGCATCCGTGTTCAGGCTACTATGAAGACGGAGGAAAATGAACCTATGTCGTTTGTACCAGACTCCACGTCTTCACATCGCAATATGAGAGACCAAGTGTCACCCATGTAAAAGAACAGGTAACATTAATTTTGCAGTTTTTAGACGTGTTCGCGTATAGTCGCGAAAAGCGCCTGTTAGTTTCGTCATGTCCGTCCTTCCGTGTGTTCGCATGTCTCAACTAGGCTCCCACTGGCCGGATTTCCGTGAAATTTTATATTGAACACTTATTAAAATGAGGTAAGCACAAATTGGGTTAAAATCGGACAAAAATGGCTGACACTTCACGTGAATACCTGAGTACGTTTCATTGTTGTCGGCTACATAAATTCGCCATAAAATTGTGCGACAATACACAGAGGACTAATTGTTGCGCGGCCATATAACTTGCACAGTGTTGTTGATAGCGAGATATGTAGCTTAAAAATATTTGTTGTTGACGTACAACACTAGGCTGTTGGGATAACTAAGGAGGTATAAGCTCAAGAGGCAGTAGGCAATACCGTGTAGCTTGTCAGTAGGAGAGGGAACCCAACTGTGGCGTTCCCATGGGAATACTTGCAATACTTTTATATTGTTGATCGTGGCATGTAACTCAATAACACAACGCGTTGTTGCGTTTCATAGCAACAATGGGTACGTAAACAGTGTTACCTTACACGTACATAGCCTCTCTTGTGTGTGTTAATGTATAGAAGTTTAGACAGGAAACAGCTAAAATACTCAGCCGAACTGAGGCTTTACAGTTTACTGAAAGCAGTAGTGACTTGACAGGTTGTCCGTAGAAAGCTGCAGTGTCAGCAATGTTTCGTTTTGGTAAAATTCCATGCTGTGTCTCGTTCATTCAGGTGAGAGGCTTCATCGTCTTGATAGCGTAGGCAGCTTGAAATATAACCAAAATTAACTAACGAACTCGGCGTTGCCTTGCTGGGTTGCTGGTTATTGAGGTGTTCCAAGAAGTTCAAAGTTTATTTTTTAGGAAACTGAAGTTTACTCGTTCTCAAAATCCCGTTCAATCCACACATCATATCCTAGCTTTTTAAAGTCAATTTTAATAACATGCTATCTCCATCCGCTCTCCGAAACAGTCTCCTCCCAATTCAAATTTTTCATGGATGTGTCATCCATCACCTTTCTCTTTAACTTTGGGTTTTCATTCTTTGGTACGTTGGCAGTCCCGAAGGACTAGTTACTTGAATCGATTCAATCCATCAATCTCTAACCGGATCTGTGTTGATACAGCTGATACAAATGTGCCTTTCTTGTATCGGGTCATGTTGCTATGGCAGTTTCACCCGATGTGAAAAAACATAGTTCTTAATAGACTAGGATGTGTATAGCGGGTTAATATGCGACATTGTGCCAGTGCTCCATACTTACTTATTTAGCCGTCGCTGACACTACACAGTCTTAGCATCTGACAGTATCGTCAAATAAAACGCTACAAAAAGACACCACATGACATGGGACGGCAATGATTTTTGGTAAAATTTATATCTCGCAAGGGAGATACGAGAAATATATACTAAATTTTAGTGGAGAAGTCGCTTTTTAAAACGACCACTTGGAAAACAGTGGATGTGAAGGTAATGTTACGGTGAACTTAGGAAATTAGGTTATGAAGATCGGGGGTGGCTCAGGATGGAGTCGAATTAACTTAACGGATATCCGCTGGCTGTGACCAATATTTAATTTTATGAATAATGAATTTTGTGAACGAATTGTTCAGCTTTACGACCTGCCGCAACAGAAACTGTCAGGTAGGCGATCTCCGATGACGAGCTTTGTGCAGCAGCAGCGGTAACAAGTGCCGTGCGATACTGACTGCTGCGACCTAATTGTTCGGACGTTCCGGTTTGGAATGTAGGTCAAGAGACGAGCTATTCTGGCTGAGGTTTTTGTGGTTTTCTCGTAACCTTTATACCGGTATTGGGGGAAGCGCTAGTACGTAATTTTAGAAATTGAGTCACGGCGGTAGGCAGCACGTTAAGTTTTGTTGTGGGTGAGCACAATGCCAGGTGTGTAGTTTCTCAGTTTAATTCTGCCAGTTTCTATTTAAGTATTTGTTGTTTCTTCTGACAGCGCTGTCAGTGGGTCAGAATATAGCGTCGAATTGTACGATGATTGGGGTGTAAAGAGCTGGAAAGGATGCGGAAGGAAGTCGTCATGCTCTAATGTGATGTTCTGGGCCGGAATTTGCATGGCGGTATCAGGAAAACTACGAAGTACGTAAGTCTGGTAGTCGGGCACCGTTGTGGGACGAACCTGTGACCTCAAATACGAAACGAGTTGTTCCTACCCAAAAGTGGACGTTCGGTATAGTTTGTGTTGCATTATCTTCTAAGTGAATGGACAGTCATACGGGAGTATATGAGCAGTGGGTTGACAGGTCCTCCATAAAGGTAAAAAGGTAAAGTGGACCCTGTGCACGCCATGAAGGCATATAGGAGGAGCAGAGGCGTAGTTCCACTTACTCTTAAGCTGGATAGAGGGAGTGGCCAGCTTCACACTCCGGCCTCTTTACACCCAAGGAACGAGCCTCCGCTGTACATTGAGTAGGAGGTGGGTGGGTCCCAGAGCCGCTCTGGAAGTTCTGAAGAAGAGAAAAAGGTCTTGCCCCTACCAGGTTTTGAACATCGATTTGTCTCCATAGCCTAGTGATTTGTGGTTCGTTGAGTGGTGCGCGACTTATCAACAAAGCCATAGAATCGGACATTTCGACGGTAAACTTCAACGTGAGTCCACAGTACCGAAAATGTGGAGTAAAATGAGTAATCGAGCCGTGTGAAAAAGCAATGTTAAATTCTTGATACAATACTAACAGCCAGTCTGATTTTGTCCTTTTCCTAGTAATGGAGCACCGATGGAATGAAATTGACAGGGGAAAACCGAAGTACTCGGGTAAAAACTTGTCCCAGTGCCAATTTGTCCACCACAAATTCCACATGGACTGACCCGGGATCGAACCCGGGCCTCCGCGGTGGGAAGCCGGCGGCTAACCACCTGAGCCATGGCACGGCCGTTAAGAGCCACTCTGATAGCTTGACCTTCACTGCGTACCTTGGCAGATAAATATTGTCTGTCCGACAACATCGTATACCTACACTATCCGTTTCCTGCGTGAACTAAACAGAGCTTCCTAGTTACTTGCAGGTTTTTCAGTTATCCCCACGTCCTTCTGCTGGGCAGTAACAAACTGCCATGCACCAAAATCATGAATGGGCCGGGATAGCGTAGTCGGTATAGCGACTCGCTAAGGGCTGGACGGTCTGGGGATCGAATCCCGGTGGGATAGAGATTTTCCACACCCGTCCAGACCGGCCCTGGGGCCACCCAGCCTCTGCCTCTTGTATGATAGGTACCTGGTCTCTTTCCCAGGTGTAAAACGTCCGGGGATTGGGGCTAGCCACCCTACCGCCTTCTAGCGCCGAGGCTAACGAAAGGGTAAAGCTATACCTCTACTCCTACTTAGGCCTAATGGCATGTATAGGGTCTCCTTTACCTTTTACCAAAATCATGAATTCGTGTCGGCTACTGTACAGCACAGCGCTGAGGTAGGCGCTTGGCACATTTTCAAGGCCGACGTAGTAAGGAAGGGGGAAGATGCCTGAAACTGATGACGTGCAACTAGGAAGGGATTCCACATGAAAGCCTTGGATCAGGTCGTTTAATGTAGTCAACGCGTATTACAAAGAACGGGTTTGTCAGCATGAAAATGTTTGATAAGAGAAGAGAAGGGAAGAGGAGGCAGTGACAACAGTATTGCGGCCATTATGGAGGGCGAGCTTGAACCGGCGTGGTGCAGTAGGTATAGCAACTAGATTACGGGCTGGACGGTCCGGCGTTCGAACCCGTAAAGGCAACAGATTTCTGTTCTGCAAAACGTGCAGACCGGCTCTGGGCCCACCCACCCTTCTAGTCAGTGGGTACCGGGGGTCTTTGCCGAAAGTAAAGCGGGTGAAGCATGGAGTTATTCACCTTCATTTAGTGCCGAGGTTAAGAATTAATGCAGTTACCACGTACATGTCCAAATAACTAACTAACTAACTAACTAACTAACTAACTAACTAACTAACTAACNCATGTCCAAATAACTAACTAACTAACTAACTAACTAACTAACTAACTAACTAACTAACTGACTGACTGACTGACTGACTGACTGACTGACTGACTGACTGGCCGGCCGCCTCCGTAGTGCAGAGTCCTTCCTGAGTAGATAATAGTTTCTCGTCTGATCAAGGAATTCTTCGCATTTTATGTAACTTTAATGTTCTTTATGGCCTTCACAAGAGCCCGCCACCTATCCCTATCGTGAGCCAGATCAATCCAGTCCAGGGCCCCCCCCCCGATCCTGTTTCTTGAAGATCAATTTTAATATTATCCTTCCATCTTCCAAGGCCTCTTTCCCTCAGGTTACCACACCAGAACCCTGTATGTACATTTCCCCCCCCTGTACGTCAAGTTCCTGGCCACTGTCTTGGAGCTGTACCGCTGTTCCCTATGTATGCCTTCACTGCGTGGACAGGGACAGCTTTACCTTTGTAAGTTGTAGTAATAAAGATGTAGGGACATTGTTTGCAAGCCACGCATAGACGTATACGGCGAATCACGGTTTTAGAAATGTTTAAACGTTGCCATCATAATGTAGCACTGCTTGTGGCATTAAAATCAGAATCAAGAAAGTACGTATATTCATTACCATATGAAATTACGTTTATAATACATGGTTAAGACCATCTGAAGCGTGAATTAATGTAAATACTATCCAATGATTCAGATCCTACCTCACAAAAACAGTCCGTCTTCTTTACAAAACACATATAATGTTGTTTAGGGAAGTAATAATTATTCTTTCCGGGAATCTTAAGGAATTTCTAAATACATTGTGGGGCAAAATACGCAGTGTTGTAGTGTTATAGCAAATTGCATGTTTAGTGAACACTTTGCTTTGAAGGGCTAACTGAGGCTAAATTTATGTCAGTCACAGTAGTTTGTGTGGTGTCAGGTAGCCTGCCCTTGAACTTGGTTCATTCGACCTTGGTGCTTGCGCTTTTGAATCCCGTTACGGGTAATCTGTATGTCAGCTGATTTTAGATATGTTTGTAAAAGAAGTCGAGAAGCGCCTAGTAGTGTTAAAAGCTGGCCCATTCCTTCAATCTCGGTCCGGTAGATCTTCATTACTCCTAGTGTTATAAGGCAAAGCTGAACTGCCACCCCTATATCGTTCAAGCTGGGTTCAGTAACTTTCGCTAATTTTCATACATTCACTTTGCAAGTGGGGTATGCAGTTGTACAACTGGTTGAGGCACTGCGCTACAAGCCGGAAGGTCGGGTTCGATTCCTGATGGGGTCATTGGGATTTTTATCGACTTAATATTTCCGGTCGCACTACATCCCTGGGGCCAACTCAGTCCCTTACAGAAATGAGTACCAGGGCTATCTCCTGGGGGGTAAAGGCGGCCTTTGCGTAGGGCTGACACCTTGCCACCTTCATGTGCCGATTGTGTAGAAGTTCTGGGAGTCTCAACTACCTGGAGCCCTGAGAGCCTGTCGAGGCGTGTATAGGATTTGCTTTACCTTTACCTTTACCAGTTTGAAAGTGTGCCTCCTTATTTAACATTAAATAATTTTGCAGTTTGTCCACAGATTGCATTTGTGGTGGAGGCGTGCACCCAAGCGGGGGGGGGGGGGGGCCTACCGGGCTGCAGCCTCCCAAATCGAGATTTTAGGAACACAGATTTTGTGGGCACGGTGGCATCAAACGTTTTATGTTATTTACCCTTCAGCCGAAATCAGCCACTGAAACCTGCTGATGACTAGTACATTGGAATTTTGAAAAAATCAAATAAAAATCTTACGACGTTTCAGATAAACGTAGAAACTAAGAAGGCTGTAGCTTGCGATTTAAATTAGACGAGTGATTAACGGAAAATGTAGTTATATTTCTGTGTATGTAATTGCAGTTGCAAACAGTATCATGTTACAGTTATATTTATGATGTGATTTTATATAACATAGCTTTTAAATCCAATTATATTTGGCGTCAGTGTCAGCACCCCCCCCCCAAATACTCTAGCTATGCGCGTGTTGTAATGTTCGTGTGATTGTAACAGGAAATGGCAATAATTTCAGTAAACAGCATTAACAAATGTGCACTGGAGACTCAATTTGCTTTCTTTGAAGTAGGAACTGCAATTTTAATTATTTGTATGAACTCCGACTACGAAGGATTAACAAATTATAAATATTGAGACTTCTCACTGCTGACGCAAAATAAACATTTTTAAATTGTCACGATACTGAATTCCACTCGAGCCGTTTTATGTAATTTATCCTACACACATATCTTCTGACTCTATTGGCACATTTTAAGGACAGTCTAGATGCAGCAGGCCTACGCATATTTTACATGTAAAGGCGTAACTCACTTTAATTAATTTAAAGGTTGTTTTATAAAGCGGGGTAAATCAACTTTCGCATGTATTGTTTTCCATATGACCTGTTTTAATTAAACGCAATATAACCTCACTAGTGTGTTTGCCCTTCAAAAGTGACGGATTGGCAAGTCAAGGGTAATAAATTATTTTTATCCGTAATTAAATAAAAAAGATGTCAAACAATCATATAGACTTACGAACACAGGTGCAGAACCTGACACAAACGACAAAACACCAGTTGTCAATCGCATCAAAGACTTCCAACTTGCTGTCGTTAGTATTTAATATTTCAATGAACCTTAATTACTTAACATTGTGAAAAGGAATTTATAAGCACTCGAGTGAAATGTTTTGTTAATTACAGATGGGCGATACACATCGATGTATTTTATTGACCAAGCTCTGTCGTTCCCATGTACACAAATGTCTTTGATGTCACCGGTGTGTTGTTTTCTTACAAAGCAAAGGCGTTGTAGTCTACGTGGTAGGAGAGCTTTTCTTTTTTAATACGAGGAGTTATATTATTACTGTGAACTAACAATCCAAAGCCGATCCAAGTGGCCGTGCTGTCTAAGGCGTAGGCCTGCAGCCGCTTGGTTGCTGGAACTGCGGGTCCGAATCCCGCTGCAGACACGGATGTTTGTCTCTTATGTTTGCTGTGTGTTGTGTAGGTAGCGGCCTCTGCGACGAGCTAGTCGCTTGTTCAGAGGAGTCGTACCGGATGTGTGTGTGTGTCTAATTGTGTGTGATCTAGAAACCTAAACAATGAGGCAGCCGAGGCCTGATTTGGGCTGTAGCATCACAAGAAACCAACGTACTAAGGTTATCGCTAGCGAATTTAATGGTAGATAATTATTTGTGAGTTACTGCGTAATAATCACTCATATTGTCAGGAAATTCCCTTTTTGTGGAAACCGAAGGTTCATTACCGCGTCCACAGGAGTTCAAGTCCGAGTACTGTCTCACATTTTGTAATGTGGTGTTAATGTTATTGTCAGATCCCCAAGCTGTAGGGTTACTACTGTCCTCAGCTGCTTTTTTAATACGTGTTACATTTATCGCCCAGTTCCGATGGCCGTTTTCTCTATTCCTACTAAATGACTAGCCGTGGAATTTGAACACACACTCCTGTTTTCACACCTTGGACGGCGAGGCCCCTGTCTGCGTTCCTACGTAAACCAATGAATTAGTCCGTGGGGTTTAATAACTAGGAATTCAAACAAAGAAATAAGGGTAAGATAACACTTTGACTTTGTGGATGACTTGATTTTGTCAGCTTGATTTTTATGACTGCTTTTGTTCTAACAATTCTCCAATTACTCTTGTTTCACGACCAGTTAGCACTCAATGCTTGAAGCCAATGGGTACTGTGTCCAATGCCTTCTGCTAGCGAGGTCATCTTAGAGCTGTTGGTGTGGTCACGCCGGGAAACAACAGCTGGTAGTTGAAAGTCGACTGCCGTCGAGTTCGGTTCAGTCACTGGCCGCGAGTTGGGACACGAAGAACTCCGAAAGAAAAGTTGACCTTTTAATTTCGGGTTTCTTTTAGTTCACTCTGCATTTATGACAATACTGCGTTTGTTCTTGTGTGAATTAAGTGATTGTACTAGGTATATTTTCATAAAAATACGCATTCTCGTGTGAAGTACACCTTACTCTCTGTTATAATAGGAAGTTAAATCCATATCTCCTAAAACAGGGACAGGAAGAAAGTTGCCATCTATTATCTTCCACACTATATTACTTGGGCAGTTTGTGGCGAAATCGAATGCACATACTAAACTAAGCCTAGAAACTGTTTTTCAACTAGTTTCACGCGGACACAAAGGTAAGCGTTTAGGATAACTATGCTTTACTTGTGCAATATACTGACTAGTTTACCTTGGAGAAATTGATTGTGAATGTAATGCAAAGATAATGAGAGATTAGAAGCTCTCAGGTATTTGTGTTAGTAGCTAATCGAAACCTCATTTCAGAAAGTGTTACAAGCGATAGTGTTTTGAAGTTGAGATATTTGAATTCCATGGGCATTACGCCTTGTCCTCTGGTAAGGATATCGACGTTTCGGAGGAGCGTGCTTTCTCCATACTCAAGGTCTATCAGTCAAAGAATGGAAGTGTGAACTGGCGGACCCTGAAGATGAAGGCAGCACTTTTCTCAGGAACGCCAGTAACTTTTACCAGTCGACATGGCGTAACATCGCAAAGACTTTGCTCTTTATATTCAAGTTATTATGAATACAAGTATTACTGAGAGTACATCTGAATGGAAACAAGCGTATATCGTGTATTGTATCCATATCTGCGAGTTCAAAATGTTTGTTGTTTTTAAGGTATGAGAATTGTAATTCGTCGTATTAGTATTCAAACGAGCGAATCCCTTGATACTGAAAATTAAGCTCAGCACGGAAATTATCCCTGTTTGAACTCAGTCTTTTTATGTACAGTTAGACTATACTAAACGAATGACATCTCTCAGTCGCCAAAAATCACTAAGACATATTAAATCTGTGTCTGCCTTAAACAGTACAGTACGGGAACATCGCCTTTATGAATTTCTGTTTCTCTTGCCACCTTTCATCGACGTTTAGTGAGCAGAAATCCAATTTCGTATTTGCGAGGCTCCGGGTACAAACACCAGCCCGCAAACCGACTGCTGTGAAAAACGTTTGTTGGTTTCACATTCCCTTCCGATAAATACCGCCTTAGTACCCTACGCTAGGACCGCTTCCTTCCGCATCCTTTCCAGTTTATTTATTCACTAATCGTTCTAGCATTAGACGCTATACAGTCGAAAATAGTGACAGCGTCTTTCAGTGGACCTATTCCTCTTGCCACGTGAAGACACGGGAATTATCTTATGCTATTTGTTTGGACTGTTACTTCAAATCTGAACCGATCCCAGTAGCCGCGCGGTCTAAGGTGTAGGTCTGCGGCCGAGCGCTTGCTGGGATCATGTGTTCGAACCCCAGCGGGGGCATGGATATTTGTCTCTTGTACAGTATTTGTGTTGTCAGGTAGAGGTCTCTGTGGCGGGCCGATCCCTCGTCCAGAGGAGTCCTACGGACTGTGGTGTGTGTTTGAGTGTGATCAAGTGAAAATTAATACCTTCTACACCTACTGTGAACAAGTAGGTAGAAGAGGTAAGGACTACGAAACGAAACGAAACGAAACTTCAAATCTGAGTTTGTTTGTATGCCTGTGTCTGCATAATTTTAGTTGGGAAACCTGAAGGAATAAAGTCACTTTCGAAAACAGTGGGTGGATAGTTTGGTGCGTATGAACACTGATCTTAAACAAATAGTGTGTTTAGATGGTGGAGTGGATGCACCGTACTCAGGATAGGGGCTAGTGGCAGGTGTTGTGAATGCGTCAGTGAACCTTCGGGTCCCATAAATAATGGGAATATCTTGACCAGATGAGCCACTGTTAGTACATTTAATTATAATTACAAATTAATTTTGAGTGCCATTTGTAATTGACTCGTTAAACCAAGCGGCAATTCACTTTGTTGACTGGTAGGCCTATCTGCTTGTTTATGAGCTGTGTTGTGTGGGTTTTGATTGTACTAATTCGTCTCAGCTGTTTTCGTGTGACGTAATGTTTCACTTACCTTCTGCTAACCGGTCGTTTATGCAAGGAAAGGCTGGAAATGAGAGTTTATGTTGACCAGTGGCCTACGCAAGGTGAGCAACTTTTCGCAGCGTTACTGTCTTAAGTGAGGCCGTGTCTGCGGTCTGTACGTTAGGCATGTTTTGGCTGTCCGTGGAACAGCATACACAATACATATATTGGACCCCTTTTGAAAGACTTTATGAGATTAAAATAAAACGCGTTTAAGCTGGAAATTCAGAAAATTTAAATACTTTATGAAAGCGCACAAAAAATGAAAGTACTTTGTATCCAGTTTTCCCCGATTTCTGAAGGAACGTTCCATCTTTTAAGTTTCCGAGGTTTCACTCATTCGTCCTGCTGGTCAAAGTAGCGTGTAGATGAATATGAATATGGAGCAACGGTCGAATAACAGTGACAGGGGAAAAGCGAAGTACTCGGACAAAACCTGTCCCAGTGCCACTTTCATCTAAACAGTATTTAAAATACACTTCCTACCTAGAGAAAACACACTTTGCCACCATTATAAATTCCTTACGGTTTGTGCTATGTAGAGAATTAATCAACGCAAATTGTAATAGTCATACCAAACACGTGAGTGCACTCTACAGGCAAAATTCAAAGATATTTATGTCAAAGCAGGTGGTACATATATGTACCATTGTGATTCTTTGGAAGTCTGTGGCAATGATATATTCATTACAAAAATATTCAGTTGGATATTTTCCATTGTCTGATGCATACTTGGTACATACGGGTATAAAGTCCAAGGTAATACCACTGTGCATTGAAGGGTTAAATAAGGATGTGAGTATAAATCCGTTCTACGGGTGTTACGGGACAAGTGTTTATTCCGGCCACAATCATGCAATATAGTCACCAAGCACTTAAAATTTCCTCATAGAGTTCCATGATGTTCTGTTAAAACCAACGACGTAAGCTGCAGCTTGCTCTTCTGGGTTATTCATTTTTTTCTGAAACATGCAAATACGGAAATCGTGCAAGTGGAGACCCCCGGGTGATAAAAACACTGGCAACACTGAGGATTCCGTCGTTCTGGGACAGACGTTGCGTCAGTGGGTAATCGGATCCCGAAGTTTCAATACAAAGTCGGACAGTCGTAGAAGACTTATTCTAAGACCTACTGACCCTTGAAGGTGAAGAAAATACGTTGCCTCGAAACGTCGGGATCAAATTACTCGGTTATGCAACGTCATATCCCAGAAGAACGGAATCCTCAACTACACCGCTGAGAAAACCTCAAAACTCGCACAGTAACGTTGGTTTTACATCCACTCATGTCAGTCTTGAATTATTTTCCCATTGCGATGTGTGGAAATGTGAAACGTACACTGCATCCTTAGTTTTTCGCCTCTGGTCCACAGTGATGAAAATTTTTTTCCCACCTGTAACCCGCGCGGACGGATTTCTGTTGAATTTTGATTTATGATAGACGCCCTACTTTGTACATTTGTTGTCTGAATACGAGTCATAATTGTGCGACGAAACTAAAGAAGACAAAGTTGAATACAGTATAACTCCAATTATCCGGACGCTGGTTATCCGGATCGCCAATTATCCGGATGGGCTTGGCCCTTCAGGTAATTTTGTCTAGAATTCTACAAAACTGATCTTCCTTAAAATTACCGGTTATCGGATCGAGTACAGTACTGTAAAGTGTTATGGCTGTCCAGAACTTCAAATCAGGCGTGGTCGAAAGGTTTAGACGCAGGTACATACTGTAAATAGTAACAGTCGGAGGGGTTCCCAAATTAGACAAGGAATTCCCTGTTGTAAAATACATATAAGGAATTATGTATTAATGTTTTATTTGTACGTAAATAAATATGTGGCCTAAAAATAGGCGTTTGTAGAATTTTTTTCCACTTTAAACTGCCATTGTAGCCTATTTTGAAAGACAAGTCCAATTATCGGGATTTTCTGCATATCCGGACGGCTCGCGGTCGCAATTCTTCCGGAAATTGGAGTTGTACTGTATTTGTAAATCTGGAGATTTCTGTGTTTGGTAGATGTTGGGATAACTGATTCTGTGGCCATTGTGACTGTGGAGAATGTGTCTGATCCTTTATCCCAGGAATGCAGTCTCACACCATCTGAGGCACATCCAGTTGAGCTTGATTTTAATACATTAGTCTAGTTAATATCGTGGTGCAGGCCTCTAGATTTCAAAATTGTATTTTTTTTCGTGGCACTGTACATTTAGAACAGACAAATAAAATTTGAAATAAGATTAAATTTATCTTTAATTAATGTCATGTAGTGTACAAAAACAATCGTGAAGCAGAAAAATGACAAAATCTTGATGCAAGTATCAACTCGAAGAACTATAGTAAATACGGGGGCTTCAAGCTTTATATAATGGTGCCGCCACAGCTTGGAAAGACTTCATTGAACAGCGACACCTTTTGTAACTTTGTTCATGTGTGTAAGAAACGCCATTATCAGTTTTTTGTCTTTAAAATTTTAATTACATTTTCAGTTTAATATAATTTTTCCTGTGTTTTGTGTTTTGTTGCACACTTCGCGAAAACTCGCCACACATCAGTGGCAGCCACTGGTGCAAACATACTATTTGGAGCAGAGTCCTTGAGGAGATACTGAAGGCTTAAGTAGTCAACAAATCCTCGCGTTTTTTAAACACGAATATTTTTTACTGTGTCCACTAAAGCCTGACACTGGACCCTGTCTTGAATCAGATTAATTCAATCCGCATCCACCCACACTGTTTTTGAAAACCATTTATTATTGTTTTGTATTCTACGTCCAGATATTCAAAGTGGTCTCATCGCATCAGGCTTCAGGCTAAAATGTTTGCATGAATTTCTTATATCCGCCTTACCATACGCTGTGAAGATACAAATTATTAAATCCATCGTTGTGCAATTTTCTGCTGATTCCCGTCACTCCCTTATGAAGACATAGGCTACAAATTTTTAATTGGGAATATATGTTTGTCAACGTGACAATTTTGTCTTCAATTTTTTAAATGCGTTTAGAAATTATTTTCCCAGTCGAATGGCGATTTATTAGTTTATTTTTGTAGGTCTAACTTAACTTTCATTCCGTTATTTAATGTCCAACGAAATATTCAGTATTTTCGTAATGTATACACATGAGCATATTAGCATGAAGTAGATTTCATATTGTTGACCTTGATGCCAGTGTTGGTCGTCTTATCATCGGAAATGTTTGAGTCATTTGAAGGACCGCAGTAAACATGTACTGCCAACTTCTTTCCCATTAAAGGGCCTTACAGTGTGCCCTAAAAGTGTAATATATGCTTTAATAATAATAATAATAATAATAATCGCTAGTATTATATAGCAGTAACTGGTTTTTTTTGCAATGGAGAGGGAGAATATTTTCTGGAAGTTTGGAAATTTTGTCTTAAATAGTGATTGGTTGAAATTTATGCTTAAAAGGGTTTAAATTAACCCTTTAAAGACGAAGCGTATCTGTTTTATATAAGGACTCAGTTCGTACCGCTCTGTAAACACTCTCCACTTCGGTTATAAAAACCAATCTCTTAATGTTTTATAAGGCAAAAGTTGCTGTTTGTTCTGAGATCCGTACAAAACACATAAACGCAATGTGGGCACCACGTAGAATTTTTTAATGTTAAACCTGGTGATACGTAAAGTTACCGCTAGGCTTTAAAAGGTTAAAGTAATGCCTGATCGCTGTGGGATTTCTGTGACTTTTAAAATGAAAAGTAAACAAAAGGAACATATTTTCCACAAGACTGGCGTCTACTGAAGATAAACTGATGAGATGGAAGTCAGCATGAAGTGCGTCTGAGTTAGTTTGATAAAAACTGCACTTGCCTCAAATGGAGCATTGTTGTGCTGCGTTCCCTAACTTTACGTTTGTGTTGGATAGATTTATTTCCGCTCAGCACGTCATCACGTTCGAGTCTTAAATATCTCCGAGTGTAGACGACTGAACTGACACCAAGGTCGACATTACGAAAAGAGATCTATGCCATTGATATCAATGTGTGCATTAATTACGACGAAATCAGAGAATATCAAATAGGCATTAAATTGTAGCAGTTAATATTAAACAAGGTAGACAACGTAGACTTATGTATAACGTAACCTTGTGGCAGGTTCGCATAACCTTTATTGCCATAGAAACGCAACAGCAACTTTCCTTTGTATTGTTGAGCTACGTATATTGCTGCCAACAGTATAAACTATTGAGTATTGCCATGCATACGCAACAATTGGTTCATTTGCATTGTTATCGAGCTAATACTTTGTACTGCTGTCAACAGTAGAAACATACTTAGGTCTTCGTGTGAAGTACCTTATATTTTTGTCGGGTTCTAACCAATTTTGGATGTTCTCGACAGATTTTTACAGAAGTCTCCATTATAAAATTTAGCGCAAATTTGTTCCTTTGGAGCCCGGTTGATGATGCGGACAGACAGAAGGACGGACGGACGGACATGACGAAGGTAACAGGTGCTTTTCGCGACTGGTGTGAAGGCGCCTAAGAAAAAGAGTATAGGACCAGCCGCCGATCGGTCACACACACGCCTGTCAGTCCGTCGAATTACGCGTCGTTTAAGCATTAAAGACAGCGTCAAGAAGAGTCTTGTGGCCTGTGCACATTTGACAAGTACGATGCAAATCAGAAACAGCTGAACTGTGTTTCTAAATTCACACACGAATGGAGACAAGTAAACGCTATAGATCCGTATGTTGAAAAAGGAAAAGGAGACAAGAGTTATTTTGAACATTCGGTGTAACTGCTTCTATCCTCATCTTGAATTTCGTGACAATGATTTTAATATATTTTAAGAAAATTTTACCTATTTTCGGCCTGGCACAACAAATCTTGTGTAACAGAACAGGAAACAACGTATGCACAATATTATTGTTCATTTATTTAACGTTTGTCTTTTAATTCATCTTCTTCCCGACATGTTTCGGCAATAACTATGCCATTATCAAGGGGACTGCATCAGATTACATAAGATGTGCTTTAAAATATGAATTATAAAAAGTTAAAACTCTTAAAAATGTTAAACATCTTCTATAAAAAGGTTAAATAAATAAACAATAATATTGTGCATAAGTTGATTCCTGTTCTGCTATATTGATGATATGCACGGAAATGAATAACATAAAACAAATCTTATGTTTATACTTTTATACTTTAAATCAGTTTTGTTTAGTTACGTTGCTTAGACGGCCATAACATTAGCATCTCAATCTGGCACACATGAAAGCATGAAATATAACGTATTCCTGTAACAGACTCGAAGATGGTTCAGAGAACGGACCGAAACATATAGTCAGAGGTACTTAAAATTTTGTAAGTTTATATACATTGAAACCTGCCTATAACGGAACCACAAAGGACCGAAAGACTCTTCCGTTGCAGACAGGTTCCGTTTAATAGAGGTGCTCCCAAGTTGGGACCATCAGGACTCCAGATCCGTGGGACTGTAAAAGTTTTCCGCTGAAGACAAGTTTCCTTTAAGATGAGGGTACGTTTAAGACAGGTTTGGGTGTATAAGTGAAAGTTGCATCAAAAGAAACTTCTGTGGTTTAATTTGTTAATGAATAAATAAGGCTCGGACCTACAGAAAACAAGCAATAAGGACACGTTATTAAGCCGTTCATCTGCTAGGAAGGGAACGCATATAGTCAGTTATAAATAATGAAGTGGGGGGGACCCTACACAGGTCATTAGACCCAAGGGGGAGTACAGGTGTAGCTCTATCCTTTCGTTAGCTTCGGCGCTAGAAGGGGGTGGGTGGCTAGCTCCACGCCCCGGCCGCTTTACCCCCGGAAAAGACTCGATACCCATTGTACAGGAGGCTGGGTGGGCCCCAGGGTCGGTCTGGACGGGTGCGGAAAATCTAGCCCCCACCAGGATTCGATCCCCCGACCGTCCAGCCGTAGCTAGTCGCTATACCGACTACGCTATCCCGACGCATTATAAATAGTGAAAGAAGTCCAGATTTTTATGTTTACAGCCATACAACTGGTTAGTGACGTGTGTGTGTGTATGTGTGTGTATGTATATATATATATATATGTGTGTGTGTGTATGTGTATGTGTGTGTGTGTGTGTGTGTATATATATATATAGAGCCCTCTAATGCAGGGGTGTTCAACATACGGCCCCTCAACGACATCAGTTCCACATGCCGCAGTGATAACTGGATAGACTATTATCAAAACAACTAACCCTATCATTTTATTTTGATGAAATTCTTGCCGTTGAGCTGTTACAGATTAGCAGTAACCTATATACTGCCGTCAAACGCAACAAATTATTAAATCTAACATTGCACGCTGCATGTTTCGGGTGTCCTCTACCATCTTCAGGCATTAAAGTACGTAACTTAAAACCCATTTGGAGATGCATTACGAAGTATTTTGCAATTTGTGAGATTTCACAAATTTTAAAGTTGACATAACATTGGATTATTATGGATTCTTTATTCCTTAAGTATCTTTTTGTTATTAAAACCATGCCACATTGTTTCTATCGTTTTTTATTTTCCAAAAAAAAATATATTCGTTCAAACAACCACCTATTTAAATCATGCTAGAATATGTACTGAATCATTGAGGTTGAGTGCTGTGTCGTAAAGACAGGAACTTGTACCAGGCCGGCTGTCTACTGGAAATGCGGAACGTTTGCTGTCGTGGAAGAGTAGATCACATGGTGCCTGAAGGGACTGGTGCTAGAGCTAAGCACAAGACGATTGTGCTCGTAAGTAGGACGTAGAAACGCTGGTCAGTGTACAGCGTGAATACAGGCAGTTAGTTAAGTGGGTGTCCGTTTGAGCGGAGTGCTTGTCTGTGCAGGGTAAAGCGAACCATGAAACTCAAAGTGGCCGGTGACAAGAAGACCGACGTTCACGACGACAACCAGAGACTGGAAGAACTCGATGGCGCTTTGAAAGAGAGCATAGCTGATACCGAGGTGAGTGAAATTTGTCAGAGCAGTTTTATATGTGTTATGCACTAAGTGCAGAAACGCATGGTGATAAAATACGCGTGTTTTATTTGCAAAAGAACTCAGCGGACTTCGATTGAATTTGTTGTAAGGAAATGAAGTAGTTCGAAAAATTCAATATTATTTTACATTTGTCCATTCCGTGCGGTTTTACATAAATGTATTCAATTTATTATACCAATCAAATGCACATTATTAGCTACATATGAATGTTAAACACGTAGCTTTTACATGTTTCGGTACAAGCATACCATCTTCAGGCAGCAAAATGTGCCAGGTTTAAAACCAATTACTAGTGACGAGCTGTTACATATAATGTTCCGCAGTCTGTAGTAGGCCCCATTGTTGATCTCATTTACGTATAAACGTTACAGCTTGTACTGTTTTTAAACGCTTATGGTTCAAATATGATTAAAACATTTCTTACGTAATAAATATGATTTACACAAATTAAAATTATTGTTGCGGCTGGTAATAGAAACTTCTAGTGTGTGGCTTTATATGTTCAGGTCTCGAACCGGTATCTCAGTCCAAAGTGGACCGGGTTCCTGTGTTTATGCTGTGTCGTGTATTGGAGCCAGCAGCATACTGGTCCGTTTATGGTAATAATATTGGTCCAGAACAAATTCACTATTCTTTAGCGTAAGTTTACGGTAGCGTCTAGTTTATGTGAAGTCGCAATTGATATACCTGTAAGAGTTTGTCCAGAAAACGTTTGTCTTACGAAAATGAGTGCACCATCTAAAATGCGGGCTTGTTTAACCTTTTAAATCCTAGCGGGTACTTTACGTAGCACCTGATTTAACATTAAAACGTTCTGCATTGTAGTGACATTGCGTTTATATGTTTATTATGGATCTCAGAGCAAACAGCAACGTTTACCTTATACATCATTAAGAGACTGGTTTTTATAACCGAGATGGAAAGTGTTTACACCGCAGTACGACCTGCGTCCTTATTGCCACTCGTCTTTAAAGGGTTAATATCTCTGATTTCTCATTCAAGTAGGATACTTGTTTATATGGCGAATGTCAGTGAAATACAAGGGGAATATATATATGTACACACACACACACACACACACACACACACACACACTGTGATTTTAAGCAATGTCGTATCGGCAGTGTTATTAGCGGTCGCGACAATACGTTTTAACAAATTAACAACAGTGAGTTGTTCATAATTACAAACAGAGCGCGCGGGTGCACCTATTATTTTGTTACTTGCAGTACATCATTCTGCCGTTGTTGTTATACTTGATTCTTAAATTCAGATGTCCTATGACAGCACTGTTGTTTAAACTGAGAAATTCACCTAAGCACGTGGCTCTTTCCTTTGCTTGCCGTTAACAGAAGTTTTCTCTGCAGAAGTTACATCATTTTAGATTAAATGCACTACGTGCGCCACCTGATTCAGCGTTCAGTCGCTCTGCTTTTTACCCAGATTGTATCTGCGAGTTTTATGTGATTCGCAAAAAAACTGCATTTATTCCTGTAAACAATGTTAGCGTGAGATGTCATTTGTTTACTTCAAGGATGGAGCTTAAATGGTGAAATTTATTTAGATGAATTTTAAGTCAAACTTCGCTCCTCTTGTCTTAAGCCAGTAATTTTAATGGAGGCTGCCTTGACAGTGGTTCAAACAAATGCATGTACAATATAAAAAATTTAGGAACGCCCAGACTAGTGAGCAGTTCTCAGGACCTTGCAGAACATCGATGTTAGTGCAAGTTTTTATTTTCGCATCAGTCACAGGTCACAGTTGGATTATCAAAGTCATGCTTAGCGGTGGGGTTTTCGATATTGTTTGTACGTTGTGAACTTCCTCTCTTACCTTACCCGCCTTTCTAATTTGATTTAGGACTGTTTGAGTTCGGAATGTTCAAGATATAAAAGATAGCTCCGAAGGATCCAGTATCAATATCAGTCAATAATTGTGCTGCTTCGCAGATGAATGATGCTAATTTCTAAAACACACTACTGAGGCGATCACTAAACGTTTCACCATATAATTGTCATAGCATTAATAATGCTATGTTTGATAAAGTGTACATTTACTGCTATGTTAAAATTTGTAGTTAAAACTTGAAGATGAAACTGAACAATTGGAGAGTGATCCCAATTTGACATGCGATCAGTGTGTGTGTGTGTGTGTGTGTGTGTGTGTGTGTATGCGTGTGTAGTATTGCTTACCGTGTTTTGTTACTTCGGATATTGCCTTGGCTACTGTCCTGTGTATCTTACTACGAAGTGCACATTGTAGTTTCTCCTGTTATACACCTGTTTTTTCTGTGATGGCTTATCTACTATTTTGCGGTTTCTTAGATTTATATATTGTATCTGTTGCGGTGGTTGTAATTAAATAAATTCTTCTACGTTAGTAGTCCACTTTATGAGCAGATAATATTTTGAGAATGTTTGGAATGAAAATGTTGAGGCGATTGTTTGGACCTAATAAGAAGCTAGCGAGAGTTATGGGTGAAAGGAAATTAAATCTTTAAAGACGAAGCGTGTCTCTTTTATATAAGGACTCAGTGCGTACCGCGCTGTAAACACTCTCCACTTCGGTTATAAAAACCAGTCTCTTAATGTTTTATAAGGCAAAAGTTGCTGTTTGTTCTGAGATCCGTACAAAACACATAAACGCAATGTGGGAACCACTTAGAATTTTTTAATGTTAAACCTGGTGGTATGTAAAGTTACCGCTAGGATTTAAAAGGTTAATGTCCAGAAGGGAAGGCTTCCAATATTTAGGCGTAGGTGGGAGGATGATATTACAGTGGATAGTAGGGAAACTAAAGCAGGGTTTATGGATTGAATCCACCTGCTGGATGGGTCTAATGGTTAGCTACACTTGAGACGGTGAAGTATCGTTAGCTTTCATAAAACGCGGTAGATTTACCGACTAGCTGAGAAACTGTCATCTTCAAGACTCCGTTATATGGATTCAGTTCGACATGCACTTAGCGTTTTACATTGGAAGACCTAGGAACGAAATTTTAGGCAAATAAGTCTTCTAGGAGCGTAACGGGACGTAAGTCTTATGTATTGCAAGAAGAGTGTGCGAAATGTGAATAGGAATCTGACCTTCAAATAAACAGCTTGTGTATCAATATACCATATCAATAGGTCATAACTGTCATCCTAAAACTCTCAAGGAACTGACAGATTTTTCAAAGAAATGTAACAATTTTGCATTTTTGTGGTCTGTTGTGTGTCAAGGTTTTAACTGGAGAGAGACTAGTGAACAGTGTTAGGGAGTGTTCTACAACAAAGACGGAGTAGGTTTTGAGATAACAAGGTGTCATTTTAAGGTTTGGCCAAACCAAAACATTGCTTTTAGTGATTTCTCTTCATCGACCGTTTATATACGCGTTATAATTTGAAAACTTTGCACGTTAGGTCTCTTTGGAAGCCCTGCTTAGTCTGCAGCTTTTAAAAAACGTCAATTGATGTGGCGGAATTACCATTTGTGCTGCGAAGTTGAGGATTAGGAAAAAAGTTGTTGCGGAATATTTTAACGTGCTATCCAGACTACCGCCAGAAGTAACTGAAGACAGCCTTGCAAGATCTCAGTGAGGATAGCAGATACAAGATTTCTGGTTCCGACTTTGGCGAAGGTTAATATAACGGTTTTCTGCGTGATGACGACATGTGATCTGGAAGGTGAGCAACAGCCTTTCAGGGGAACCTACTGCTTCCACCTTCGTGATATAAATGACACTTAATAGCAGGTAGCCCGGTGGAGAGACTTCCTGCGTAGAAGTACGTAGTGCCACAGTTAAAACAACTTTGTAAGAAGTGTCCACTTATAAAAGGCAAGGAGTTTTAATGGCGCGTATAGCCCGAGGCTCCTTTGAAAGAAAGTTGTTTGATGTATGAATTTGCCTTCGTAGAAGAAATTGCACTTGCTTGTCACTTTCTCCTGTAACCTACCTAGTTTATCATGACTTGACGCTGCAGGCAATGCGTTTAACACTGTCACATGACTTTAGCGCTACCCTCTGTTTATATACAGTCGAACTTGGTTATACCGTCATGAAAGGAACTGAATATTTTGTGTCGTAATAAACGAGTGTCGTTCTAACCGAGGAGTATAATGTTATGGTTAACAGTGAGGAATTAATTTGTACTGCAGTATATCTGAATCTATGAATCTATAGGCGAGGTATCGTATAAACCGATGTAGTAATAACAGGGTTCGACTGTGTGTGTGTATATATATATATATATTTTGTGTGTGTGTGTATATATATATAGTAATTATTCAATGATTTTCCGCCTTCTTCACAATGTGTTTCGTTACTACGATGTCTGAAGTTAACATGAACACGTTCTAACCTAAGAACTTTCTTATCCAACTCAGCACTCTTTTCATATCTGTGTTTAACAATACGGTCTCTGTTCATGAAGTGATATGTAACGTAACCGTAGAATAAGATTTCTTTAAGTCTGAGGTATGGCGACACTGGGGACCCACTGCACAGCACCACGTCATGCAGTCCGGCAATCAGAAAGTGGTGCATCTAACTATCGTTGTCCCGCTGTACGTTTATTACACACCCCAGTGGGGCTGCCGGGAGGACAAATGGGGCGATCAGTGGCCCGCGTTTGGAGCCGCCAAGGTCGTGAAAATATGTTTTTCAATTCCTGATAATAAAATATTTTTTACCTTAAAAAAGGGCAGCTGACACTTCGTTCTGTAGTCTGTCTTACGACAAGTCGGTAGCCTCTTCCAAAGCGAGTGCTTCCTGTGTCAGTTTGCAGTATCTTCTCATTTCCTTAAGGTAGCTGACATGATTGTGGAAATAATACGCTGTGTATGGTGTGCACATTGAGGGACCAGTCGAAAGTTTCCCACGGAAGGTCAAGGCTCAGCTTGTACAAGAATAAAAGAAAGAAATTATTACGTGTATAAAGGGGTGTTAGGAAACTATTGTTTCAAGGGGATGGTTGATGTGGCAAATATGTCTAGGGCAGGTCACTTCTGCATAGCGCAGTGGCCTTTCTTAGACACAAACAACCCCCCCCCCGCACACACACACGCATCCACCCACCGCATTTTAAGAATTTGGTGTAATAAAAGTTAAAATCATGAAAGTTTTGTTTATAATTTCTGTATCCTACGCACTGTGTAATGTTTTGTTACAAACGTAATTGTAAATATTGCATTGATTTCATGTCAACGGAAAAGAGGGCGTATTTTTACGTAACATTCTTCGTGGAACTAGAGGAGTGTAGAAGTTACAGTGTTAAAAATTGATCAGAAATGTTGAAATATTTAAGTGAAATTTAAAAAAATGGCCTGCGGCGCTGCTTGAGGACTGCAGCCCTCCCCCCCCACACTGCCCCCTTATTATTGCTACCTCTTGAAAAATCCGGGCTGCGCTACTGACATATCCGTATGTCTCCAGGTTTTATGGACATTCTGTGTGTATTCAACTGTCTCCCAGTCTAGTTTCACCAAATACTTATTGAACATGGTGGACACACAGTCGAAGTTGCAGGCCGTTTCGGACAACTTGAATACACAAATTACTTGTATAATTTCGAATCTCGTTTGCGCGGTTTTCAGCTTTTGTTGATGCTTTGCGTCGTCCTGTGAGGCAACGGCCATGCGATGGGCTAGTCCCATTTCCACGCAGTCCCACACAAGAAGCTGTTATTCAGTCGGATTGTGAAGAAATTTCCCTCTTATTAGATAAGAATAGTTATGATCAAACTCACTCCTCTGGTACTGTCGTGAGGCAGATGAATCCAGTTAACGGCTGTCGTTTGTTTCGTTAAAGTCCATATTAACACTGTGCTGTCATCGTGTAGATCTGCGTAACATACAGTGTCGTTCATTCTGTTGTCTCTCTTACGACAGGTCTATGGCGTCTTTCACAGCGAGTGCCATATATTGATTTTAATGCATACGATGATGTAGTCGCTTTTTAATCAATAAGTTGTTTAAAAGTCTACATTACGAAGTCAAACCGTGATTTGAATATATTTAAATATTGCTGTAGCCTTAGCAATTCATGATTGTGACAATTTATGTGAACTGAATAAACTCAGAGTAGAACATGCTGAGCAGATGTAAATGGTAGGCGGTCGGCATGTTATGGCTGACTGCTGCGTCACACGTTCCAGGAAAATGCAGCGTTTATAAAATCTTGAATTGTGTTTAGTTAGCACCTCTGCTAGAATGAACGGGCGGATCAGTATTTATTCAACATGAAAAAACCTGACTGGGGTTTCATGCAAATAATGGGTCACTTTGAGCCGACATGAAAAGAGGTTATCCGATATCATTTGGTAAATTTATAGACTCATTTAAAGCTACCCCTATACAGGTCTTTAGGGCTGCAGGTGGTTGAGGCTCCCAGAGTGTATAGACAGTCGGTACATGTAGGTGGCAAAGTTGTCAGCCCTGCGCACCAGCCGACTTTACCCCGAGGAGATATCCCTGGTACACTCATTTCTGTTAGAGGCTCAGTCGATCCTAGGGCCATATTGGGATTTTTCATAGCAAATAAAACTGCCAGTTACCCCACCGGGAATAGAACCCGCGACCTTGCGGTCTGTAGCACAGTACCACAACCATCTGCGCACCCCACATACTCCACGTGATCAAATATAATCGGAATTTATTCCTTAGTTGCTGAGGTAAAGCTTCAAGTGAAATTTACATTCCTTAACGCAAATTGGCTATAACGTGAATGATTAATATGTGAAGGCTGTTTGTGTAACGCGAACTTCTGCGTACGCGTGTTGGCTATTACGCGATTTCAGCGACCGGTGTGAAGATATAAGTTCGAATAACGGGTAGAATTTTCTTCTGATCTCACCCTATTATTATTAAGCAAATTTTTTATAACGCCAGGTCTCACAAGAACACAACTGTCGCATTATAGCAGAACAGACTGTACGTGATTTGCTTACTAAGAATGCATAGAACATCTGAATGTAATTATAAAGGAAAAATTTGTTTGTACTTAATTACGAACCACCCCATGAACATGCACGGGGAATTAGGTATAGGGTCGTAGCGGGGAAAGGGGGTGGTGCGGCCGCCCCGAGCAGCAGAGTCCAAGGGGCGGCATAGTGGGCAACAAAATGAATACTTTAAATAAAAAAATGATTTATGCTTTCAACAGTTTTTAAAATACTGAGAAAAATAACAGGAAGTTAAAAAATAATTGTGATTTTTTTAAAGTTTATAGTTTTATGGTAGGGGGGCCACTGTGATTACGCGCCCCAGGGGACAAACAAGCTAGCTACGCCACTGAGTAGGCATACAGTTGCACAATTTTTAATCTCGACACTGTGTGAAAGTAAGTGGTCACCATAATACCCCAGCCATTACACTTCCTACGGAAGAGACCTAGATACTAGCGAGACTGGAATGTGAGTGGGTCAAGAATTGTTCTTGGACTTCTTGACCCTTGAAGATGGGACCGATACGTTGTCCCTAAACGTCGGTAAAGGATTACCATTCTACGGTGCGTAATATCCCAGAAGAACGCAGATCTCATCAGCATCGCGGCGGAAGCCTCAAGTCACGGATAGTGAACTGCAGTCACTTACTTACTTGCATGCTGAAATATGCAAACTGTTCGGTTGGCACGAAGTCGTTAAATAACCAAATGACGAATAAAAATTATGAAATAAAGAAAGATAGAAAGAAGGAGTGGAAGAAATAGAAGGGAATAAGAAAGGAAGAAAGGCAAAAAACATTAAAAGAAAGAAAAAGAAAGACAATGAAGAAACTAGTAACGGTGGATGTCCGGCAGCGTCGCAAGTGGAGGGGCAGTGCTGCTTGGTGCGGCAGTGTTGAGGTTATGAAAGACAGTCGCTGCTGAACAGTGAAAGTGAGATGAAATTGGGCATTAGCTTTCGACATCTGTCTGTGAACACAGTCAGTGTTTGCCCAGTGTCTGGTGCAGACATTCGTGTCCAGTGATATCTGTTGGCGTTGTACTGCACATGGATGTGAGCTTCTTGTACACGGCTTTCAGTGGAGCCTGGGTTATGGTGGCAGAAGTTCTGCTGGAGGTGTGTATGGCTTTGCAGGTCACTGTTATGTGTCTAAACTACGAAAGAGAACTGATAAATGAGCGCTGTCGGTAGGAGGGAAGGGGGCAAGCCAGGCATCTGCCCTAACACTGGATCTTTGTAAAAAAAATCAAAATTGAAAAACCCAAACAGTGTAATATACCGAATTTTGTAAAAGTAGCGCCATAAACATATTCTGACACATTTTTAAAAGTACCTTTCTACGCAAACTTTCTGGCTGCCCGCCGCCCCCTCATTCGAAGAAATACTGGCGGCGCCCATGTATTGAACTCTGCACTAAGAACCAACTGTCAAGTTGGTCTCCATCCGTCATGAAATTGTTACTTAAAGATTGTCAACTGATAACGAAGCTTACTACGGAAGCTGCCCGCAGTGACAGTGATGGTCACATCTTGCATTGAATAAAGCGCACTAATAAGCTGAAAGTGTTCTGACGACAGTGGCTGAGGTCTATACGATAACTAATAATAGAAAATGTGACAATGTTCCAGTGTTTTAAGATCCGCAGTAGCAAATCAAAGTTGTGCTCACGAAGTCATGAGCAGTTTGAATTCTGTCAATGTTTAGGGCGATTCATTTCAGAATGTTTTGCCCCTCCCTCCGTGTCGTAGCTAAAGACATAAACATCAATATACCTTGTCCTTTTTTATGTACGATTGTAAAATCTGGTATCGGACATTAAAATAACATGGATTGAGGGTGATTTTGAGGCTTTCAGGGATGTGTGATGTTTTGGACCCTTTGGGCCTAGTAGGAGGTCACCAATCATCTGGAGAAACCTAGAGGTGGGGGGGAGCAGTTTCCTCTGAACCGTTAATAAATCGCCTACCAAGGCACATGGTCTAATAATGCACGAGACTACAACTTCGATAAATTTATCGTATTTGGGAACACGGTTCGTAAGAGAAGAGATGCACGTCAGAGGAAGGTTGTAAGGAGAAACTGGCGAAAACTGCATAATGAGGAGCTACATAAATTTACTCTTTGCCAAAGATTGTGGTGAGCAAATTAAGGCACCTGAAATGTGCAGCGCATGTATAATGCATGAGAGAGATGGCGGATGCACACAACTTCATTCGAACTCCTGAAGGAAAGAAACTATTTAGGAGGCCTAGACTGATATGGCAAGATAATATTAAAAGTATCCTGTTTAAGTAGACTGGGTGTACACTATATCAAGAGAGAATCGAGGTGGGGGGAGGGGGGGGCTTCTGTGAACGCGGTCGCGTAATAAATAATGGATTCTTATGAAATATGTGCAGTTTATTGATCAGCTGAGTGGCTGCATGCTTCTCAGGGCTTCGTTCCCATCTGTTCTGACATAACAATTTCTGAAGTTTGTCCACGGATTGTATTTACGGGTTGAATGAACAGTATTTATTTCCTTAGACAGTATTAAGTGACTGGTTTTTGTAATCGAGAAGTGTGTTTTGTGTGAGGTAAAGTAAAGCAATCCCATTACAGGCCTGGGGGGGCCCTTTGGGTTCCAGGAGGTTGAGGCTCCCAGATTTTTAGACAATCGGCACATGAAGGTGGTAAGTTTGTCAGCCGTATGCGCCGGCCGTCTTTACCCCCCCAGGAAATATTCTTGGTACTCATTTCTGTTAGAGGCTCAGTCGACCCCAGGGCTGTACTTTGTATGAGGTAGAAACTGAATTTTCATTAGCCCACTGTTGTTCATAAAGAGCGAAAGAGTATACGCTGATTTAGACTCGAAACCGGCAACTGCCGAACTTTTAAGCCAGCTTGAATTACAGTAAGCTGTAAGTGTTGAATAAATGTACACTTCGAAAGCTGTCAGACTTAAGGGCGCGATAGGTTTATACGTTATGGACATCTTACTGTGCATACAGTAAGGACGTACGTAACACAGTAACAATCGTCTTGTCTGGTGTTTCGCGTTAGAAAGCGTTACCCTTGCTCTTATTTTGTTTTCTTTCTGTAGCTGGTGAGGACCAGTGGATTTTAGCGACCTGCCTGAGGAGGATCAGCAGAACAAGTGACCAGAGGGACTAGAATATTAACTTTTGTAACTGTAGACTCACTCTGAACGAAATTGAGGTTACTTGCGTCACTGGAGAGTGTTGCATTTTGTTTTGCAATATCCTCGTCCAGAGGTCAAGCATCTAAAATCATTTTGCTGAGGCATACTTAATATGCAGCACATCTGATTATTATTGTGCCCATTTTCCATTCCGTTAATTGTTTTCAAATGTAGCTTTTCTCATACTCGATCTACTTCCGTCATCAGGTGCAAAGACAGGAAATGTTCTTGTCAGCTGGGACCGTTACAAAGAACAGAGTTTGATCATTGGCTGAAAGCTACTGAAGAAGGACTGTGTCGATCACAGAAGCGTTGCTGTGTAGGGCGCTTGTGTTTTCAGCCTGTTCGAAATTTGGAGCTGCAGGTTCGAACCACGTTTGTGACATGGACGTATATCTACGTTTCTGTGTGTTATAGTTTTGTGTGCAAGTTGAGATTTAACGGTGGGTAGATCCTTGGTACAAGGCAGGCCCGGTCTTAGTCTGACTGGACCGATTTGACGCAATCGGGCCCCGCGTTCATGGGGGATTCTCGTATTACTAATTTTTAAAAATGATAAAAATGGACCATTTTAATTTTGCATCCTAACTTACGTTAATGTACCAAAACGTTAGTCTTCCTTTTTTTTTTTTTTTTGGCTTTGCACAAGAGCTTTAGAGGGGCCCGCCACAAGGATCGCAGTAGGGCCCAGCATTTGCTAAGGCCGGCACTGCGCAAGGAATCCTATCCCCCTGTTCACGAAGTCTAACCCCTCCTCCAAGAAACCCTACCGCTCCGTCTAGGTAGTAATAACACGCCGTTGACGGAATCCTGCCACTCCGTGCAGCGAATCCTATGAAGTAGGCGTATATTTGGATACTCGTAGGTTCAGACTTAATTCAGAATCGGAAGAGCCAGAGGCTGTCTAACCAGTGGGAGCTGAAAGAGTTAACCATATTTACTTGATATAAAAACTAACACGGTTTGTGTGGTAGTTCAAATTAAACTAATTTAAGAAACATCATAGTCACCCACACAGATGGCCTGGTTTAAAATATGTACACGAGGGCTTATGTAATAATTACCTTGTAAAATTGTACAGGTGCATAAAAAGACTTATGGATAAGTATAACTTCATTATTTCTCAAACGCAAGAGAGTGGCCGGCTTTGGCCCCCCCCCCCCCCCCGTTTTACCCCTGGGGGGAAGAATTCCGGTTTCCGTCGAATACGAGACTGGGCTGACTCCAGAGCTGGTCTGGACACTGGCGCACAGAAAAATCTGCCTCTGCCGGGGATCGCTTCAGTGTTAGCACTGCTTCTTCCTCTTCAGGAGTCCTAGGCCTGGAGACTAGCTGTTCGTATCTGTCTTTCCTCATTTTTCTCAGTCCCTCCCGCCGATTTCCAGGTTTATATGTCATATTAGGTAACAAACATTCATTTGTTTCCTGTTTCATTACTGACAAATCATCTTGTTATTCTATGTATTGTGTGTTATGTAATTTGAGCAGCGCCATTAAATAAATCGAGCATAAAAGGTAATGAGGGTTTGTTTATAGGCCTGTGGGAAAAGGAAAATTTAAACCGCAAGTAGAGTGCAAGTGAAAGGGCGTGCAATATGTACAGGCTACGTTTAAGTAGAAATGCATATGTGAAAGTTTGTAAACTGAAGATGAAAATAGGAATATTTTTGTGGCATGTATCTACGCTACAGATGAACAAAAGGGAGAAAGTTTCCGATATGGCAAGGACAGCTGCATTCACTGTTGATGTGGTGGAGAAAAGCCAGGCTATACCGACTTCTGTGGAGAAAAGCCAGGCTATACCGACTTCTGTGGAGAAAAGCCAGGCTATACCGACTTATGTGGAGAAAAGCCAGGCTATACCGACTTCTGTGGAAAAAAGCCAGGCTATACCGACTTCTGTGGAGAAAAGCCAGGCTATACCGACTTCTCCCGTGGTGTCATTAGAGGCGTGGTCTAGAGGTGTGAATATGTGTCATACTTGGACTGTCACTGGACAAAGAAATGAGTTAAGAGAACAGATAAATGTAACAAACCGTTAAAAGGCTGCATATCGGATATTGTACTCCGTAGATTTGCCACAAATTACTCAAAGTAATGTACCATTGCGTCTGCTTACATATGTTTTTGAATTTCTGACTTCAAAAACACATGAATAAGATGTTGTGAAATGGTGACTTAATATGAAGGTAAACATATGCGTTATTAATCCATATGGATATTATTTTCGGTAAGACAGTAGACTGCGCTCGGAGTTGTTTCAATACGGAACTTAATATGCTAAGTATCTGTTTACTGCAGCTAGTTACGACAGTGAGAAAACAAATATATTTTTTCCAAGTAAAGACAGTTCGCGTGATGGTCTGTATTCCTTACGTAACCTTCCGTGCAAAGGAGTTATTTCTGTAAGACTGGCAACATGATTTATGATTTCCATGAACAAACACTAACTCCACTACAAGGGCTTTATGTTCAGATTTACCCTATGTGCAGGGAACTCGTCTTCTGTGTACGATCGTACGATGTTGTTAACGACACTTGCAAACTTCAAATTAATCTTATATGTAAATAAATGAGAAGATGCGGACGACGTGGTCGTGGCTTATTTCATGGAACTGTCCCAGCGTATGTCTATGTGAACTGAGTAAAACCACGGACAGTTTCAGAGTAGCCCGCTTCCAGCCCAAGACTCAAATCCGAGACCTCCAAATATAAAGCACGATTGCTATCCAGTGTACCGCTGCGTTCGGTTTACGCTATATAACCTATGGAGTTGATAAATTGTTATGAAATTACCCAACATTCAGCCGACATGCGATATGACGTCTGTTAAGACATGCGGAAGCGCAGTTCACACCGAGCCGGCGGTTGTAATGAACGTGTTGCGAAATTCTGAACGCTGTTTGTTTCGACTAACCGCTGGGCACTGAACTAATGACAATAAAACAGCCAAGAAACTGGCCCCAGCGGTATAGCTTGCGCATTGTTTTAAATGATCCATAACCGTGCATTGACCAGTTAGATATGGTGACTAAAACCAACAAATGCACACAAGTGTAGGAAAATATATTATGAATGTAATAATACCGCCTACATGTTTCGGCCACTCGTGTGGCCATCCTCGGGGAGGTGCGCTACGAAGAATAAATACATTAAGATGTTACAAAACTTTGTGTGATTTTAATATTTAATATTTTATATGCTTATTGGTTTACAAACTTTTGTAATATCTCAATGTATTTATTCTTCTTAACGCGTCTCCCTGAGGATGGCCACATGAGTGACCGAAACATGTAGGAGGTATTCCTGCGTTTATAATATATTTTCATAAACTTGTGCGCATTTGTTGGTTTTGTTCACCATATCTTGTGCCTTGTGTTCGGAAGTCGCCCTGTTCGAATCTCTGCTAGGCCATGGACTATCCTGACCGAAGTTCTTCGTAGTTTTTCTCACTACGTCCAGGTAAATGCCGGGATATTACGCTAAATTAGGCCATGACCGCTTCCTTCCATATCATTTCTGATTCATGATTCATTATCATTTACACGTTTGACTCTGTAAAAGACATGTGTCACGTCCAGCGTCACTGAGTGAACTATATAACAAACAAAATACGAGATTTGAGAGTCTCAGAGCGGTGATATCAAGATGACTGTCTTCCGCGATGTGACGACGCGTAGTTGTGTAGATACATACAGAGTTTTCAGAGGAATCTGCCAGACATACCCTGAAGACGGAGGCAGCGGTACCCTCTGAAATGTCACAGGGCTACATTCCATCACATGCCAGGTGACGGTCATCTTCAAGCAACAGAATGCTTGAACATCGAAAATATGCACAGATTTTATTGTTTTAATATTATCCTGACCGCCTGTTGTATGTAACACAGGCATTGAGCGAAACGCGCATAAGAGAACAGTCCAGTCTGTTGGCAACAAGAAGCCAGCGTCTTGTCGGTATTTGCATGGTTATTTTGAACCAAGTATGGCGTTCGGTAAACACACTGCGATTGAAATCATGATGGACAGTATTTCTGACGTGCCTGTAGTGAGCCTCAGTTGCTTGTGCTACTTTCTCCTGCCCTCTCCAAGGCAGCTAATTAGAATTGTATTTTGTTATTTATTTTACATCCTAAACTATCGGATTCAAGATGGTTGCTCCCATGGTCTACACATGTTAAACTGATGGTTTACGTTTTCTTTGCCCAAAGTACATGAAGTGAAAGAGGATGAGGGATGTGTTCTTCGGTTTTTCGATCTATCGGTAGGATTCCTCTCCGACACTACTGAAAGAATTTATGCATGAATTGTAATCTGTGTGACTCATCTAATACTCATCCATTGAATTTAACTTTGGTGCGTTATAACCTCTGCATTACATGGAACTCAGCTCGAGCTTTGTCTA
This sequence comes from Coptotermes formosanus, assembly GCA_013340265.1. Taxonomy (NCBI): domain Eukaryota; kingdom Metazoa; phylum Arthropoda; class Insecta; order Blattodea; family Rhinotermitidae; genus Coptotermes; species Coptotermes formosanus. The sequence continues at coordinate 77,294 of BLKM01000073.1, forward strand.
GGTGTCTTTAGATACAATTAAAGACACATTTGTCGCCGTGCTCAAGCAAGGCTAGGTCATTAAGACAGGTGGTGGGAATGTAGGTATAGCTCCACGAATTCTTAACCTTGGCGCTGAATGCAAATTGGTGATCATATTCATACCTTGATTGCTTGACCCTCGGGGATGAAGTCAACGGTACTCATTGGATAGAAGGCTGGCTGGGCCCCAGAAGCGGTCTGAACGTTGCGAACAGAAGAATTTATTAACTCCCGAATCCCATTTTTTCTCCTTCCTCTTTAACCGTTAGTCCATCTTGCCTGTTCTTATTCAGAATAATTATATCAGTGTCTGTGCATTGCATGCGTAGGCAATTTGCAGCTCCTTGGACGGAGGATAAGCCAGCCTTAAGGTGCGTGTGTGTAGATATATATATATACAACAACGGCCTCGCCATATGACGCAGTTAATGTAACAATGACGCGCTAATACACGGCGACCCTGTGATTTCCACGGATGACTCTTCAATTTATGCGTTCCTAGGAATACTATAAAATCACAGTTTTACTTGAGACAGCACCATGGATTAACATTCACTCATTCAGAAACCAAATGCATTATACCTGGCAGATACGTATCCATGCCTCAGGTATAAGTCGAATACGTAATACGAGCGATGAAGCTGTCCTAGACCTAGGCTCTTTAGGTCGCATTGCCATGTTATGGGGTCAGATTCAACCATAAACATAATATATCCTAGGCATTAACCCTTTACATCTACACAGCGATGTCTGTATACAGTGTGTATGTTTCACATGCATGACAAAACCGTTTCCAGAAACGATTAGATGGAAGAATATATAGATTTTCTGTCTGACTATTGCATTTCACGAATGTACATAAATATGTTGGATTGTCACCGACTTGAACGCTGTGTTGCAACATAGGGGGCTAATGCAGCTGGCCGCGTATTTTGCTTTCTTAGGGATGGGACTTGAACTGTAGTCTGTGTGAACATGCGTGAGTGTCTTTAATATGTAGCTTGGCTCTGCATCAGTACGTCGAATGAAGAGCTGTATTTCAAAATTATTATTTGCAGTTTTACGTACATAATTGAGCTGTATAGATGGAATAAAGCAACAGGAATAAGACGATAACCGACAGTTATTTTTCTTTCTTCATTCATAGCATTTGGAAGTCTATTATTGGAAAACTTATGAACGGCAAAGTTGTGTTACTGCGTAGGGTGAACATACTGATACATAATCGGTAATAAAGGATTTCAGACAACACAACATTTTGTAAGTTTATAAAACTGCTCCATGTTTCGCCTTTTTATCAAAGAGATCGCCAGACTAGTATAAAACTCGTACAGAGAATAACTGCAATTAAGCACAATATAATTGCTTTTAGACAAGGTGGGGTCCAAGATTTTCCACATTACGCATTCCATAATGTAAGATGCTTGAAACACTGAAAAATATTTTGAAAAGTAAAAAGGTAAAGGTTCAGCCTGTAACAGGCCCTGAGGGCCCAAGAGGGGGAGTAGAGGTATAGTTCTACCCTTTCATGAGCCTCGGCACTAGGAGGGGATGGGGTGGCTAGCCCCACGCCACGGCCGCTTTACCCCGGGGAAGAGACCAGGTACCCATTTTACAGGAGGCTGGGTGGGCCCCAGGGCCGTTCTGGACGGCTGCGGAATATCGCGCCCCCACCGGGATTCGATCCCCAGACCGTCCAGCCCGTAGCGAGTCGCTATACCGACTACGCCATCCCGGCACGCTATTTTGAAAAGTATTTTTGTTAAATCATTTCAAGTCTTTCCATTTTCTATTATATAATGAAATTAATACTGCATAATGTGTTTCCGTGTATGTCAATTCTACCAAACTATTATTTATATTACTTACTGATTTCATGCCCTACATTAATTTGTTCTTCATTACTAACCATTTGAATAGTTGCATAATGGCATGAATCAGTTAAAGATTGTATGTATCTAGCAGGGCATTCTTCGATGACACTGCACAACAAATTTTGACTTATTTCTTGCTTTGGAGAGGAAATGTTTTTCCCGTTAGGCGTATAGATTTTGGGACACTGAACACGGAAATGCCGACGAAAAAGTTTGGCTACATTTCCCAAGGTAAATTAATCAAGTTACACTCTACATTATATCCCTGCCATAGTGTATATTGCCTGGCTTGTCTTGACTGGGTGCGCCGCCACTTCGCCTGCTGTTTGCACACAAGTCTAGAAAAATCTTTTGATGCCTTCCAGCAGTAGTCCTGTGACATCGATGAAGTACATTTACACTGGCATCGTTTCGTCTTTGCTGAAATAGCACAATCAAAACGTCTGCCATGTTCCCGGCTCAGTGCCCCACAATTTTCCGGAAAATGTCCAGATGAGAATGCAGAAAGTGGATCTTTAAAGACATGTTGCAGCCTAATTTCTGATATGACAGCAGGTTTTCAACAAGTTCCTTGTAGTCGTCAGTCTTGCTATTTCCTAGAAAGTTGGTTGCTACAGGAAGGAAATCATTCTACACTGTCTTCTTGATACCACTGAGAATGCGAGCGAACTGCTTATCTCCGAAGAGCCAGGGGATCTGTGTACCGACGAAAACACGCTTGTTGATTTTAGCAGCACAGACTTATGGGAATTTCTCAGCGAGGCACCTAACGCTGGTCCTGTCTGACCAATAGCCTTAACAGAGTTCTTCGTTAGTCCTAGTCTGATGTACAGAGGAGCCAGCAAAATGTTGCTAGGTTCTACCAGCCATAGGTGATGTACATTCTTCGGTCCTGTTTCCAGTGATTGTCGGGAAGGCCAGGCGCTCTTCTCGTATTGGGAAGTCTTTTCTCGACTGTGCCTTTCACGCAAGAAACAACAAAACTACTTGTAACCTTGCTGCGGTCCAAGCAATATAGCAATAACTTTCAAGTCTCCACAAAGTGACCATTGTTATTTCTTGTAGCTGATGCAGTTTAGAAGAAGCTTCGTGTTGTCATATCATTCCTTGATACTGAATACAACTGGAACTGACGGCAGCACGTTACCATTATGGAGCATAACAGCTTTTAGACTTAAATTCGGCGAGTCTATAAACAGTCTCCACTCTTCAGGATTATGATTAATATGCATGGCTGTCACCAGACTATCAAAATTTTTAAGGCAATAAGGTTACCTTTCGTCTTAAAGAATGGAGCCAATCTTTTTGGCGGGGACGGAACCCAGGCACTTTCACATTGTCATCGAGGAGATTCCACTGTTATAGTCTCGACCCCAACAGTTATGCTTTCCTCTTCAGAAGTTCCAGATCTCTGACAAGATCGTTTGATTCATTCTGTGTGATCCTGTGTGTTTCATCACACATCACGTCATGTGCGAACTCGGGGTCTTTTGATGTTGCTCGTTCAGATGTATCACAAATTTCATCCTGTTCGATTTTTTATTTTAGTGTAACTGCGTCTGGATTTTCCGGAATGCGTAGTCCTTTTACCATGAGGTAATGGCCGCACAGCGGGTGGTATATTCAGATAGCATAAGGTTCATCTTTTCTGTTTGGAGAAACCTTTCCGCAGGAGAGGCACCATGCAGCTGTAACAGCCACTGATATGATCCATCTGCTCTGTCTACACCATGACGGCCTATTCAGATGGTACCCGGTCCCTCGAGGCAAATACCTTGAAGACACCTTACATCAGGCCATGAAAGCTTCCTTACACAACGTTTGCATTTCATTATCTACCGTCATCGAGTCATTCGAAGCCATATAGTCCGAGTTACTGAGAGCGTCATTAAATAAACTACAAATTACTATTAGATACTCTTCTACCCTGAAGATGGAAACATATTCTTCGAAGACTTTGGTTTGCTTTACCAAACTACACGACAACACGTTCCCGAAGACAGCAACAGTCATAGTTACCGCTGTGAGAACCTCTAATTTTTTATCATTTTTCACAGTCGTCCTGACACTAAGTCGATGTAACTGGTGCAGGCGAAAAGTGTCGTCAAATAACGCAAGCAAAGTTAGGAGACAACAGTATCCTAAAGACTGTATGTCACTTTCACGACTGAAAGTTGATTAGTGGACATCAGTGGAGATATAGAGTGTTAGCAAACACGAAGCTTTAGCATGACATCTCGAAATGGAGGTCAGTGGCACGACCACCATTGTAGTATGGAGGAAGGCCTACATACCGGGGGCTGTCTTCAGGGTGAGATGGCCTTCTCTCAAACGCCATTTACTTTTCTTGTCTTTCTGATGCTTCTTCACCGTTTTCTCTTTTAAGCAATGATGTGTAACTACGCGGGTGAATGCCCGTGTGCACTTTCGAGTCGCTGACACTCGAAGCTTGCGCTGCATAGGAACAGTTACTTTGTCAGGAAGTCTGATGGTTGACTGATCGGTCTGTACACCCGCTGCCGGTTGTTGTCGTTGTTGTTGTTGTTGTTGTTTTCTAACTCTAGGTACGGTGCAACATGCTGTACCTCACTAACGCTGTTTTAGGAACGCGTTGTAAACGAGTATAAAGAAATAGAACAGGCTTATTTTATTAAGACAACAAACTGGTGTTCCGAAGAGATATGTAGTGTAGTTTAAAGGTTACTATACACTAAAGGCATAATTGAAAAACGCTGTGAGACGCGTCCTGACAGCTCACAATTTAAGCCCAGGGGTAACTATATGTACCGGCCAGCGTAAGCATTAGGAACTGTGCATTTTGCCCACATGGTGCATTTATATGTTTCACGTAATTCTCACAGGAAACACCGAAACGGCGTTAAGTGATTGGTCTTTGTAGTGGAAATGAAATGTGTTTTTGTGAGGTAGAAACTGAGGTGAACATCAGCATTCAGAGGATTAATATTGTACTGATCAACAATTTAAAGTAAATGTGAGGCTATTAAACCTTTGAAGACTGGCGTTTTTTCAGTTTAATGTGAGAAGATAGACAACGTACGTATAACACATTGCGGCGCGTTTACGTAACCATTGTTGCCGTGGAAACGCAATAATGCATTCCGTTTTATTGTTGTTGGCGTAGATGTAGCTGTCAGCAATATAAAAGTGTTCAGTGTTACCATGTAAATGCAACAGTGGGGTCCCTTTGCCCTGTTGTCTATCAACACAATATTTCGTACGTGTTAAATATCATGCTTGTGTATCTGTATGTTTGCCTTAGTTGCCCGACAAACAAATCACGTCTTTTCTGCGCCGTATTATATTGCCATCTGTGGCCTGCCCCGCTCTACTATAGTTTTCCATATTATCTCATAAACGGCTGTACGATATTTGAACAAAAAAAAATTGAACATAAAATGTGTGTTTTGATTTTTCCCTGCAAGTTTGTCAGATACATTCCTCATTCTAAAAAGAACTCAGCGAGATATCGTAAATTTACATATATCTTCAAGTAAAGTACCCGTTATTCTTGTCAGATTTAACGAAGCTTGGATTTTCTCGATAGAATTTTGAAAAATCCTCAAATATCAAATTTCGTGAACGTGGAAACCGAATTGTTCCATGCATACAGACGGATGGACGGACGGACGGTAGACATGACAAAGCTAATCGTCGCTTTTGGCAATTTGCGAACTTGCCTAAAAACTTCAGTTCCTACCTCAGAGAGAACACGGTCTCCATTATAAACAACAGTTGATTTATGCTGTTTAAAAATCCCTATATATCTTGAGAATCATAAGGAACAGCGTCCAAAGTGCCGTATTTCGTAATGTTGTAAGTTTGGTTACCATTGGGCTTTATAGTGTTAATCAGAGCGGCATGAATTTAACAAACAAATAACAACACGTGACCAAATGTAGCCAATCAACATCTAACTGTTATTACCATCAAGTTTTTTTAAGCGAATAAAATTAATTTTACTTCGCAGTGCAGATTGTCATTGCGTTCAAGTCATTAGCGCTCCCGCTTCTCATTCTGGAGTTTTCAGGTTCGACTAGTGTGGTGGACATCGTCTGTCCCGACTGACAAAATTCCCCCCCCCCCCACCCCCCAAAGAGACCAGAGTGAATTCTTCTAATTATGCCTGTGGATCCTATGTAACTTATGCAGTTAAAGAACCCTGTTAAAAATGAAGAATTTCAAAAGACGTTTTCGCACCGGTTAGAAACACGTGTTTTGGTATACGACCAACTGTATTTGTTAAGAATGCGTCCAGGTGGATATGCCATGCACTGTATATGCATTAATCTGAAATTGACAGGAAAGAGCTGGTCACGTAAGTTAATGTGTGGATAATTTGCCGTCTGTATTTTGGGTTTTCACGACACGACAGCGTCAGCTGGCAAGCACATTACGGTTTTTAAAATCTTGGTTATTTGTTGTTAGGCCACCTGTGCGATGACGAATCTTCTTCGTATTCGGAAGATCTAAATGCTAACATCTTCTGTGGTAACCTAGCTTTAGCGGTTCACTTATCCTCAGTATCGTCTCAAATATCTCATTATTCACCGTGTCAAGTCCCTTGGAGGTGGAATGGGAATTCGTTAAAAGCGAAATTATTTAAAAATACCTAACCTGAATGTCTTAAATTCCTGTAAGATAACAAATTTGATAGAATGACAATCAGCACTAAGCGGGTTTGTTACTAAGAGGAAGCATTTTCTGGCACACGTAGGCACTGTAACGTGGCCGGTGTAGCTCAGTCTGTGTAGCGACTAGGCTTGGGCTGGACTCTCCCCGGCAGGCGCAACAGAGGTTTTGCTTTCTCCAGAGTGTCCAGACCAGCTCTGAGGCCCACCCTGCCTCCTAGTCGAGGGGTTACAAAAGTGTTTCCCTCGGCGCGTGAAGTTGATCACTAACCTCAATCTAGCGCCTTGGTTAAGAATGAGTGGTGCTGTACTTTTACTACACCTTATACGTCTTCATTGCGTGCACAGGGCCAATTTTACCTTTTTTTTATCTTTACGCTGATAATTCCGTTTCAAGAATACCCTCTGGTCGTGGCATCTTCTGGCCCTATTCGTAACTGATTGCTAACATACTTGCCTGGGGACGCACTGGAAAGAGAAGAAGTCTGAATCTTGTGTGTAGGCCTATAACGATAGTTGGTGGATATTTGAAATTGTAACGCGGGATTCAATTACTTGAAAATTTTGAGCTTGATTTAATTCTTTAATTAGAACAGGCTAATGATATCACGTCCGTGTGTCTGCGTCCTCACGTCCATAATTAGTCTTAATTGATGGACTGTCATGAAACTTGATATTTATGACCCATTGCCAGACGCCTTCAGAAAATCATGTGATACACGTGGCATCGCTAAATTGTCAACATCAGTGTCTTTACCGTCGTATATTTTCTTCCAAGTTTGGTTTGAGACTTTCACGACTATTGAATGCGGTGAAGTATTTTCGGGCGATCAGCCGTCTGAAGATGGCGTTACAACTTTCAGAGGTCGCGTGTGTGTCCATAATCAGGGGTTGATGACACGGCGTCACGTTGCATTTTTTACACGGATCTCGGTGTCCCGAGAGCACAATCTTTGTATGAATACGTCGGGCGGCCTTCTCATTCATCACACAAAACGTCGATGACTGAAACAGAGACAGTCTCCGAAATACTGTTTTGCTTACGAGTTCCATCTTTACACGGCTGATAGCCCCAGATGAACTCACTGCATTTTCTTCCTCTTTATCTTAAGTTATAGGCTTGGATTTGGAGCTGGTGGAACACTTTGTATTTTGTTTCCGATATAACAACAAGCACAAAAACGAATCAAATTGTTCTTCCGGTATACAAGTTGTGCTTGTGCTTCCGGGTGGGGCCCTGTGTTTATGAGACGGCAACCCACTTTCTCTTTGTATCTCTCGGCTTGTTTCTCACCAAACAGCCAGCTTCCCCTTATTCCTGCGCAGCGCGCCGTAACTGCTATCCTGTACACGTTTTTGACGGAATCATAATGTTTCACAAATTCAACTTCAAGCGAACTGGTAAAATGAATATGCCGAACCCTTCTCTACCTCATAACACCAAGTGAGAAGTTAAGGGCACCTGACTAGTTTAAATAGAAGGACCGAAATTAGTAGAATAGGCTATACAATGATTACTATTGAAAGCATAGTTAAATCAACATACAAAAGGAAATGAATGAATATTTAACACCTTACGCAGCGTCATATAACGAAAACCGCGTTCGTTGCTTCTCAGGCCTTTGCGGGCGTAAACCAATTGTACAAAGGAATGTTGAATGTACAAGGGAAGTTGTAATGGTTGGGTTACAGGTGGTCAAGACTTGTTTAGCGACGCACGTTCATCTGTGGAAGTTATACCCCAAATTAGTTCGAAAAATGGTCATGAATCGTGAATACGTGTGAACTTGGAAGCAGGTAGTCATGGGCTGTATGAAGGTGCTTTTCGAGTATTGCCTGGAGAAAAGGAAGCAAGGAACGAACTCCTCACTAGTCAGGATAGCAGGTCTCCAGAGGGGATCGAACCGGGACTTTCCGAACAGGAAGCAAAAGACGAAGTGTTACCCACTCGACTGCCGTGTGTGGTAAGAGAATGGGCCATACCATGATGGCTGTTGTCTAGATTCGAGTCGAGTACTTTGCCATTGCAGTTCTAGTGTTAGCTACATAGGTTTACGTACCATGTTACTTAGCAATACATCTGCATTGGAGGAAATGTCATTACCGAGCTTGACAACACTTGGTCTTGTTTAATTGTCTTATTTAATGACACTGTCTGTTGCTAAGGTTACATAGCGTGAGTATGGCGCTGTGGTTGAATGACACTGACGGTGGAAAACCGAAAGACTCGAAGAACGGACCGTCCCAGTGGCGCTTTGTCCACCACAACTCTCACATGTAAACAGAATATGAGGTGGTATAATCGTACCATTTTTTGGAGGAAATGGTAAAGCTATGGGGCCGAATCAGTCGCTGTGCCCTGATACCATCAAGGCCTAATAATGGGGAAGTAGAGATGTAGCTTCGTGCTTGCTTAATATCGACTCTAGGTGTAGGTGAGTCTGAACACAGAGTGCAGTCGGTTTTGTGGGTCCCTGAATCAGACTGGCTGTAGTGGTGAAGAGAAAAAATTTGTTGCTCTCGGGCAGGGAATGCCTTTCGTCCAGCCTTCAGCAAATTACTGTACCGGTATACCGACATTTAATTTAAGCTGAAGTCTCCTCCTTAGATTCATTTACTAGGTTGACAGTCTAGGAAGCTAATTGAAGTTGAATCGGCTTGGTGCCCTAAGTTAAAGACTTTAGACGAGGGTCGATCAGAAAATAAGTTAACAGTCCATGTATTTCGGATTCTTTATTTTCAGTTTTAATAAGAACAGTTTATATTTAATTATACTGCTATCCTGATACTTCTCAACACAGTCTCCGCCACAGATGAGGTATTTACTTACATATCCTAACATGGGGATGGCGTTTCTGTTCCCTGTTAGTAGAAGTCCTTGTCCTGTGTTATCAGTCATTGTGTCAAAAGTGTTTCCAATTCGCGATGGTCTTTAAATTTTGGCCACCAAGATGTTTGCATCAGCGCTGGAAGCATATGATAAAAGTTCAGCCACGAATTTCCTTGATACGAGTATAATCACGGTCGCTGTTGGTTGTTTAGTTACGAAATTATACGCCATATAAACTTACTTTTTGACCCAGGTTCATACGTTGTTACTTGGGTACGAACGTTTTGTAGGAACGTGCGCCCACCCTCCCCGCCAAAAACTTCTGCACTATTTTACCAAATTAAATGACTGCAGAGCCAAGAATAATCCTGATACTGCCACGATAACCTAAAATCTTACAATGCATAGTTTTCCTTTAACAGAGGTCTTTTCTTCCGCACACCAATAGGACTCGGTACAGACAGTCGGCTGGCGTATGTCAGCGTCTAAGTTCGATGACTTCTCTTCTTTGTCAGCTGGTTTGCCAACGGTGACTACTCTTAATATTGTGAACAGTTATTTTACACCCGCATTCGTGAATTGGCACTTGGCATTCAGGCACTCTTACCGCTATTCATTTTCGAACATCTGGATATCGAGAAGCAAGGGTTGAAGTTCATGCTACGTGTCCTCGACGCCATGCCATGGCTCGGCGGGCTTCATATCGCGGTTGTCCGGTTTCGATTCAAGGTGTGCTCACATGCCATTTTTGGTGGACAAAGTGGCACTGGGAGAGGTTTCACTCCCGAGTACTGCGGTTTTCCCGTGTCAGTATTATTCCACCAAAGTCCTGTACTCATGTTTCATTCATATACCAACGACGCTGTATAATTCTAGCAACTGACAACATCGTTACCTAAAACCCTTCTCTCTAGCACGTTCACCGAGAAGGCAGTTCCTACAAAAACAGGAAACATGCTCATCAGAAATCTGCATTGGAGTGGTAATAAGAAGGTATATTTCTCCCTGTTCCAAATAGCCAAACATTGCACGTATGCATCTATACGCATTACATTTATACACATCTCAGTCGGCGTGATGACTGTGCTAAAGACTGGACGACCGAGGAATTCTAGTTTGATTTCCTTCGAGGACAAGAGATTTTTTCTTCTCCAAAATGGCCAGACCGACTCTGGGACCCACTTAACCTCCTCGCAGATGACACCAGTACCTGTGTCTCCAGCAGTAAAGTGGTTGAAACGTGAGAAGGATCATGAGAAGCTGCGCCTCTTGTGCATACGTCTTTGTGGCGTGGTAGTTCATTAAATGCAAGGACAGCGTTACTTTATATGCGACTATAAAATGGGGTACCTTTTATGGTGGTCTGTGTAGGCCTATGTGCGTTATGTAGGAACAGGGATCATTACTAATAGTTAAGAACAGGACCAGAAGATAGCAGCAATAAAGGATATTGTGAGGTACCCATCGTTTGGTCGGAACTGCAGTTTCTGCTTTTGTCGGGAAAATTTACGTTGCGTGCGTATTCAGTAAAATATTAATTGCAGGGTGTGTTAAAGAGGTTGACAATAGGACGGGTTACCTATAGAAACTGCTCCTAAATGTGGGAAGTGTCAAAGTTTCCGCTTTAATATTCAACAGATGTTTCACTAGTAGCCTATTTAGTGAATGCAGTAACATGGAACGACAGTACGGATCGTGAGTTTCGGTGTATTATTTTTACATGGGCTTCATTTGTGGCATGGAATAGGTTTGAGTATATCCTTCACTTTTGGAGTATGAAAGTATGAAATCCCATTGTGCTTGGTGTATCACTGTTTCCTTACTGTATTTCATCATCATTGGCACAACAGCCCATTTTGAGCCAAGGCCTGCTTTGTAAGCTTCCGCCAGCTGTCCCTCCTTACTGTGTGTACTGCACAGTATATGATGACATGTTTCGGCCCTCCATGTTGGCCCTCAGGTCATTGAAATACATGTCGCTTGTAGAGGAAATAAATTTTTCAAAGTAGCCTATATAAAATATATACATTTATATTATTGTGTGTCATCTAGGGAACTGATATCTCATTCCCGTTTTACATCACACTATTGTACGTACACAACTGGGTTTTATATTAAAATAATTCCTGTAGGATTATAGCTAAACTTTAATTACGCTGTTTTCCTTACGCTCCAATGCAACTGTAATTTTAGCACCCCGCATTTGGAATAGTAACTTACTGTTAACTTCAACTGCTGTCGCGAGGTTATTTTGAGGTCCAGGCTTGAAACTCCTCAACCACATGGATAGCTTAATTCGTGAATCGTCTGTTGAACGTGAAAGTTTGGTCAGCCCTGTGTTTAGTCAATAGATGTGAAACTCGGTGCAAAAAAATGTAATCCTGTGCTGGGTCACTGGTGGACTATACTAACAAGTCTTTTGTGCCGGCAGGAAGCTGTAAGAATAGTGACCCTTCCCAAGTTAGGCATTCAGAATGGAGTTACGTTTGGCGTACAATACGCTGCTAATGCTCTTGACGTCACTGTGGTCTCATCGTAACACACTGCTATATTGACGTTACAAAAAGAAGTGTAGAGCGGTCCGCTACACATCTTCCTTGAGCTGTTATGCATCCCAATCCAGCATGCTTCCCCATATTCCCCTCGACTCACCTATCCGTGCTGTTTACAGCAATATTGATAATGGTAACCTTTTGATAATCTGCACCAAGGACAACAACTTTGGGCTTCCTGGTGTAGACTAAAGGGGGCTGGAGAGGAATACAGCAGTAGAAAAGGAATGGGAAGCATTGAGCGCTGTCATCCCCACCATCCATGGGAATTCTTTCTGTGGCCTTAACGCTTTAAAGCTTGGTGGTAATTGTATGTACCATCAAGTTCAACACTAAAAATTCTTAATTTTATCCACGTAATGTATTTTTGTGTTTCGCTTGACTGTCACAGTAAGCAGGCATTATTTCCCTGTCAAGTTTTTACCGAGTGGTCTTTCTAATGGAGGCTTACTGCTTTGTCTGTGAGGTACGAACTAAATCTTTGTATGTAGTTACCGCGTGCTCACCGTAGAGGCCCAGATTCGATCCCAGGCCAGTTTATATGAGATTTATGGTGGACAAAGTGGCACTGAGACAGGGTTTTCTCTGAGTGTATACTCCGGTTTTCTCCTATCATTGTCATTCTACTATCTTCGTCCACATATTGCTGTTGCCAGACGGACAAAAGGACGAACCCTGGGAACCATCTAACAAGCAATGCTGTTTTGGAAGTCGGGGACCGCTGGATAGAAAAGTACTTTCATTTTTGGTCACCGCGGATAAACACAGCTTGCTAGAAGTCAGTGCGCATCCGGAAGGCCCCGCGACCGACCAACTCGACCAGTGTTTTTCGTGGTTGCCCACAGTCCTAGAGCAAATGCTGAGTTTTAAACAAAATTTGCGTAGTACTGCATGCTTCTCATGCACATCTGCCCAAAATTAACTTTAAAATTTTTGCCAAAACACAGCCCCGTAGAGGCGATCAATTTTGTCATAATGTCATCCTTCAAACACAGCATTCAGCCCAAGCACTGAACTTCTTTCCTGTGCTGCATACTCCGAACGGTGCAGTTCCCATCAGCTAAGCTTCACTTCCCATTTTATCTTGCAACCAGCGGGCCTTTACCAGAAGGACGAGCGGACACTGCCTGGGGACTTCCAGTAAATTTTCTGGCGCCCTCCGTAATAATAACAATAATAATGATAATAATAATAACAATGCAGTGCTTCGCGCTGCTGTCACCCGTCTTTTCTTCTCTCTCTCTCTGTCCCTCTCTTTATCTTTCAATGGCCGTGCCATGACTGAGGCGGTCAGTTGCCGGCTTCTTTACTTCTCACCGCAGAGCCCTGGGATCAATATCGGACCAGTCCATATGAGATTTGTGGTGAGTCAATTGGCACGTGGACAAGTTTTTCTTCGAGTTCTTCGGTTTTCACCTCGCAGTATTAATTCCAACATAGTTCCATACTTATCCTCATCTTAACACTAATCTTGTCAGAAGGACAAGCGAATGAAGCCTGGAAACATTCAAACAGAGCAGTGCGCTTTCCAGTGTTACGGAGCATTGGACATAATGGAACGATATGATGCAAGCACCGTCAGGTACGTGCTTTTGTCACGGATAAATCCGGTTCGAATGGAGCGCATGATTTAGAGCGATGGTGTGCATCCTGTGGTCCTCGACCCTTTTCTAAGTAGTCCGTGGAGCATTTAGTTCGTTGAGATTCTAGTGATGGTGAGGGCCATATAAATTTAATTGGGAAGAGGCATAAATGAATCACTATTATTTGTTAAAGAAGCTATACAATTATAGTAACCTGATATAGGTGTGAAGGAAATGGATACAAGTTGACGTTTCAATTTATTAACCCTTTAAAGACGAAGCGTATCTGTTTTATATAAGGACTCAGTGCGTACCGTGCTGTAAACACTCTCCACTTCGGTTATAAAAACCAGTCTCTTAATGTTTTATAAGGCAAAAGTTGCTGTTTGTTCTGAGATCCGTACAAAACACATAAACGCAATGTGGGCACCACGTAGAATTTTTTAATTTTAAACCTGGTGGAACGTAAAGTTACCGCTAGGCTTTAAAAGGTTAATATTATGTTTTAAAACACTTATGACTTCACCAAATCAGCGTGTCCGAACGACCTGAAGTTAAGAAAGGTTGCGCACTGCTGGTTTAGAAGTTACTCTTCATGGTCAGTTTGCCAACGACCTGAAGATGGGATTTGCAGGGCGGCTATAAGAACTAAGAGTATTTCCTGTAATTTAGCATCCACGGTGTGTGACTTCAGCAGATTATGTATGTCATGCGCGTTGCTGTGGAATTAGGGAAATTTATGTCCGTCGCTTAGCATAGAACTGCAGCCCATAACGACCGAAGGAAATGACAAAGGCGCATTGAAGTCGGCAGATATTAAATTGACACTAAAGATCCAAGAACGAAATTCGTAACATATACTCTTAGGGCGTTCGCTCTTCTGGGATGCTACGCTGCGGTTACCGATAGGCCGTCCCCGAGTCGTCGATAACCAGCTGCCATCCTACGTCGCTTAACATCCCAGAAGAGCGAAGGACTCAATTATAATGTGGCGGATGCCTCACATCTCGCATGCACTGTTGGATTTTGTCAGGCTAAAGGCAGGAGGTGCCTCCCTAAAATGTCCGGGTACCGGGCTCGATCAAGCCCCCCTTGCCGGCCCGTGCCAATTTTACCTACGTCCCTGATCAGTCGGCGCTTCATTTAACTGTTCAGAAATTAAAAGTGAGAGGTTGTCTGTATCCATTGTTTTTTTAGAAGTACTAAGTCTTTGGCAAGAGTTTTTCAGTGCAGGTCGTTCCGTTGTGAGGAGTGGTTTAAAGCAGTGAAAGCTGAGAGACTATGATGAGGGGAGATGCAAGATGAAACATACATTCAGGCCTTTCGTAAGGAAATCCGTTTGGAGAGCATACTAGAAGACAAAAAGGAGATGGAAGGATAATTATGAGGTAGGTTAGGGAGATGTGAATGTGCAAGTTGGAGGTAAGTGACCGACTAACAGTCGCGTTGAGTGGCATGCTTCTTCCGTACTAGCGGTGTTATAACCTTGGGTATCAGCCACCAGACTGTGAATTGGTTAGTTAGTATCAGCAGTGAACAGTTGGTAGCTCTGTGGCGAGAGGAGACAAACATCCGGAATCATTGATTATTCGCAAAGGAGACGAAATATGTATCGAGCGTCCGAAGGCGCCAGTCGGGGTCAAAATCACATGGCAGACAGGCGACACCGACCGTAGCATGGGTGCGGAATTAGCCTGCAGTTGTTTCCCTTGACAGATGTATATGACCGTTTACTGGTGTGAAGAATGTAGTGACAAAAGTGTGAGTGTTATGGACACGCGCGAAGAATGGACACATTTTTTTCGGCCTTTCGCACCTACTTCGGCAGCGTCTGGCTGAATTCATGTTCACAGAAATCGTTCAGTAATTTTAGACGTAACACAGTTCACTTAAATACAGAAGTGAGAATATTTACATGCATATACGTAACTTGTGTCATAACAGTACAATATTTTCTGTAGAATGTATTTCTCTAATATTCACATGTGCATGGCATGCTTTATAACTGAGGGAAGTATATGAGGTCGGTAGTTCAGTAGCGCATGGTTTGCTACATTTAATTATGCTGGTCGACGCAAAAGGTTTAGAATTTCAATGACATAGACTAGCAGTGGGTGCCAAAATGTGTATTATTCTTTACAAGCTTACAGCCCAATAAGATGGTATTGTCGTTTCTTGCTTTCCAAAGTGGAGAAGAAGTAAGAAGTGCTGGTAGTCACAACGCATTAAGGGATCAGCCGAAACTCCGTTGTCTTGGCCCCATCCTCCCCCAAAAAGCATAGATAATATCGAAAACATTTATCATCACAATCATCATCACCACCATCATCATCACGACCATCATCATCATCATCATCATCATCATCGTGACCTAGTCTATCTTAACGACAGGTCCATAGCCTCTTCCAAAGTGAATTCTCCAGAGCCTGCGGTCTAGTACTTCATTTTTCAATTTCCAGTATCCTCTTTTTTCTTTACGGGCATCAGTAGTTGCTTACGTCTTATTCCTCGTCTTACCGTCACCTCTATCCCTACTCCTAGTTTTCGTTCAATAACGTGTTTTAAAAGGCAGTTCCTACGCAAGGTGTGACCAGTTCAGTTAGCTTTCCTTCCTTTTTACTGAATGTACGATTTTTTTTCTCCTTGACTATATTTAATACTTTATTTTTCACGCGATCAGTCAAACTGATCTTCTCCATCCTTCCCGAGCACCACGCTTCAGAAGTTTCAAGATATTTCTGATCTACTTTCCGAAGTGTCCAAGTTTCAGTCCCATACAAACCTATGTTCCTAATGTGGCGTTTCACTATTTTCTTAAGTTTAAGTCCAATGTAGTGGTGAAAAGAGTCTTATTCTTGTTGAGTTCTGCCTTTGCCCTGGCTTTTATAACACTGAATTAGAAAATCAAGGAATAGGCCTATTAATATACCTTTGCTTATAAACAATTTTCATTATATGACACCGCATAGGCCTGGCGTAAGCGTTGAACCAGTGTTGGGTCTGCCTGCTTTTGCAAGCATGTTCGCAGAGTCATAATTTGAAGTCCTGCATATTATCTCACACGAGGTGTTTCATTGTCGTTTTTTTGTTACAAACGTGTCTTACCAAACCACGACAAAGAAACGACCTGCATATTACGAATATCTTCATTTTAAAAAACTGAAAATTGTGTCATATCTATCGACCTTGTTAAGAGCAGTTACATGAAGTTTAATACTTGGATGACATCGACGTTTCGCTTTGCGACTGACGGCAGTTGTTTTTACGGTGACAAGGCAGACGGCGCAAAGGATTCCGTATGTAGGTTTCTGCTGCTGTTTGTGGAAATTTGAATATCCTAGAAAGCTTCAATGTGCCTCCCATTTTCACCCAACTGTAAGTTTTGATGTGAGAAATGATGTTGTGTTGGGCTGTGAAGTCGTGTTGTTCAGTAAAAATTTACCAGCGTTTCGAAGGAACCCGCTGCCTCCATCTTCATGTGTAAGAATTATAGCGTGGCAAATTTTTATACGGCATATTTCTCTTTCCTTCTGTGTAGGTCTTCTAACAGGCGTAGTACTTTCTTGTTTTTTACCAGTCACAGAGTGGACGGCCATTTTTCAGTAGGATGGTTTGTTATTTTCTTAATAACTTTTTCCTGTGTTAATGCTATTATTTTTGGAGCATTGTAATCACAACTTCTTACCATAATTTTATTTGAATTTTCATAAAGTTTAACATTTGGCGCTTTACGCTGTCATTGACGTGCAAATAACAACCGTCAACCATGGTTATATGATAAATAAAAAGTATTTATGCTTTCTGTAAACACTGCAATTGCTAAATAAAACAACTTAGACTTAAAGTAACATTGGAAATGCTGGTGCACATGATTTTATTTACATAATTATAAACTCGTTACCTCTGATTTCTACCACAGATGTATCTAAAGTGAAAAGTGTTCATCCACCTATGTGCTAACATTCCTATCATTCCAGCTAGGGCAACATTTCAGAACCCATTGCTAGCCTTTCGTTTTAGGCGCCAGGAGCACAGGCAACAGTTTGCAAGCAGTGTTCTGAGTTGTGTGTGCAGATGTTAGGATAACAACACTACACTGCCTAGTAGTAAGGGTACATTCTAAGTCTCCTACCGCCGCAGTAATTCACACTACTAAGACGCGAAATGGGCTGGTTATTACAGAGTGTCTAATTTAAAGAGCGGATTAGTGTCCGTAAGCACTTAACGGCGAACTCCAGCACCACCGCAACAGGTGTCGACATCACAGTAACAGCTTGTCGGGGGAAAAAATATGTTCTGAAATTAGACGTTCTGTATTTGAGTCAGGTGAAAACGAGTTGAGAAAAATTAATGAAATAAGTACAAGTATCATGCCCTTCTCCTTACCCCCGCTCAAGCACCAAGTCCATTGTGGATCGTGACCTCCAATACAGTCCTCCTCCACTCCTTCCGGTCTGTGGCCACTGTGTACGGATTAAGTACAAGCATATGTGTCTTACTGAAGTGTGTGTGTCGTAGTTACATTTGGAACTGCTGACAAACTCTTCGGAAATTTTCTTTGTAAACATCTTGGTATAGCAGGCCTACATTGTCTGTAACAAATGTCTGGTCTGATTGTATCTGCATGTGGTGGTGATAATTGCTGTGACCCAGACATGCATACACATGCATGAGGAAATCTGTACTGAACCAGCTGATCTTCGTCAATTATCGTGGAAAAGTGCTGTATGTGGCCCTAACACACTTTATTCATATTTTACTCTTTTATTTAATCAATTAACTCCTATTTACTTCTCAGTTTACTGTATTATTATTGTTAGCTTACTTTAGGTTGCTTATGTATCCATTTATTTATCCATTTATTTTAAATAATTTATTTACGCACATATTTATATATATGTATGTGTGTGTATTTATTTAGAAGCCTACATAATGAATTCTGCTTGACATCATCTCACTGCGTCTGTCGTGATTACAAGTCGTTAAAACAAGACAGAAATTAATATGATTTAAAGAATAAAAGTGTATTCATCAAGTATATTCAGCAGTATTTTATATAAAACTTATAGGGACATGATGAATTACAAGTAAGATGTTAAAACTCAAGTTTAGAATTTACAGTTGTGGACAAAGCGTCACAGTAGACCGCAGCTGGCGGTAACACTAAGGATTCTTCAAGTAATCTCCGGCCTCTAAACACGGCAATACAAACCCGCTGCCTGCCGTAAAGCGAACGGGCCGAGTGCAGAGTGACGCGTAACACCTCTTTGAAAAAAGTCTTCGTATTAAATAAATTGTAGCTTATTTTTAAAGTGACCTTGTTATTTAATGTACGAGTTGAGGTTCTCACAGCAGTGCATGTGAAGATAACGGTATTCTGGGACATGACACCGTGTAGTTTGGTAGAAAAGTGCCAACGCTTGGGAGGAATGTGCTGCTTCGATTTTCTGTTTGGTATGCACGAAATTCTGTTTAACAACCTGTTTTGGCCTTCTAACCTCTTACGTTTTGATTTCCTAAAAGGAGAGTGTAACTTACGAATTGTGCCTTAATATTACTGCCGTATTGGTTTTTGGTTACAGGATGAAAATGATGTCGGATGTAAGGAGGGGGAGGAAGAGCAAGATGACACCTGTGCCCCTGGCAAGAAGAGTAGCAGGCATCCAGTGTTGCTGAACTACAATGATGCTCCTAGCTACCTCAAGTTTAATCCTTACATCCGCTCTGGATACCGCGGATACCTTTCCACCAAGATGTGTCTGGAGAGGTAAACTCACATACTGCAGACGATTTATACAGTGCAATTTGAGTCAACAAAATACCAGAATTCCCATGCAGCGAAATCTGAAAATAGCAATACAGCTTAACAGTAATCTTGCGTCTTATATGGCACGTATGCTTGTTTTGCTGTACATGATGTTGTATAGAGGTCCAGGAATTCTAAAATTTTTATATAACTAACTCCATGGAGCAGAGGCCTTCTTGAGAAGCTAACAGTTAAAATTTTTATATAGTGTAAAAAAAAACTTGAGGAGCTTAAGTTCGGTTATTATTCTTTCCCCGCCATTTTAGGTGCCTGCGCAAAATTGCGGAAAGCGGCTATTAGCTTCATGTCTGTCCATCTGTTCGCATGAAACAACTGGGCTCCCACTGGGACGGATTCCTATGAAATTTCATATTTCACTATTTCTCGAAAATCTGTCGAGAAAATACAAGTTTAATTAAAATATGACAAGAATAACAGGTGCTTTACGTGAAGACATTTGTGTATTTATGATAATATCTCGCCGAATTATCCTTAGAATGACAAATGTTTCAGAAAAAAGTTGTAGAGAAAATCAAAACACACATTTTATATTCAATAACTTTTTTCCGAAAATCGCTCCGTTTATGAGATAATGTGGAAAAATACCGTAGTGCCGGACAGGCCACAGACAACCATATGGCGCATGCGCTTTGCATGCTGGATAACTGAAGCTAGGGACACACACAGAATATGCTGCACTTATTGCTTTGCCACGGTTGCAATGGTTATGAGAATGTGCCTCAATGTAGCATTTATATGTACGTTGCCTCCCTTGTTAATGTCTGGTTACACAAGCCACGTGGCAGCGCTTGCTGAAAAGTGTTGAAGGAATTGCTACTTCCACTGGTACTGCAAACTTGACCTTTGCTGACAAAAATTATCTGTCGGTAGTAACACCACTTACTCTTGAATTTCATTGTGTGTGCATTCAGTGAAATTGTGATTTTATGGTATCCCTCAAGAGCTCCGAAGTGTAAGATTGTATCAATGGATGGATTATTGATGGAAATCATAATTAGAAATAAGAATTTTCCCATTTTCCTCTTGAGCTTTTAACTGGCTCTTTGCTAGTTAGTATTGCAGTGTCATCTATCCTCTTTAAAATGATGTGTGTGTGTGTATACTGTATACACATACATACAACATAAATATTAATCGCCCTAAACATTAGAGTTTTTCTAGACATCAAATGGAGTATTTCAGCTCAATGCTTTAAGAAGCAATGTAGTTTTTTAAAATTAACTAACTAACTAACTCCATGGAGCAGAGGCCTTCTTGAGAAGCTAACAGTTTCTCAGCTAGTCAAGAAATTCCCCGCATTTTATGGAACCCGAAGGTTCATTACCACATTCACAAGAGCCCGCCACCTGTCCCTATCCTGAGCCAGCTCAATCCAGTTCATGTCCTCCCATCCCACTTCCCGAATATCCATCTTAATATTATCCTCCCATCTACGCCTGGGTCTCCCAAGTGGTCGCCTTCCCTCGGGTCTCCCCACCAAAATCCGGTATGCACCTCTCTCCTCCCCCATACGTGCCACATGCCCCGCCCATCTCAGTCTTCTCGATTTGATTACCCGAATAATATTTGGTGATGAGTACAGGTCATTAAGTTCCTCATTATGTAGTCTTCTCCACTCCCCTGTCGCCTCGTCCCTCTTAGGCCCAAATATCCTCCTCAGCACCCTATTCTCGAACACCCTCAGTCTTTGTTCCTCCCTCAGTGTGAGAGACCAAGTTTCGCATCCATACAGAACAACAGGTAAAATTATAGTTCTGTATACCCTAATCTTTGTGTTTTTGGATAGCAACCTGGAAGACAAAAGATTCTGCACCGAATGATAGCAAGCATTCCCCGACTTCAATCTGCTCTTAATTTCTTCATGAATGGAGTTTCGATTCGTTAGGGTTGCTCCCAAATATTTGAATTCTTCCACCCTTTCAAAGGATTTATTATCTATATTTATGTTGTGATTGTGTCGTGCATTCTGATTTCGAGACATGACCATGTACTTAGTTTTCTCAGCATTTACTTCTAGACCAATCTCCTTACTAGCAATAATTAAATCTTCTGCATTTTTCTTTATGCTATGTACGCTTCCGCCCAATATATTAACATCATCAGCATAAACCAGAAGCTGATGTGTACCATTCAATTTCAAGCCCTCCTGGTTTGCCTGAACCCTCCTAATGGCATATTCTAAAGCAAAGTTGAAAAGCAATGGCGACAGAGCATCTCCTTGTTTCAAGCCATTCTTAATAGGGAACGTGTCAGACAGATGTTTGCCTACCCGAACTCTGCTATATGTTTCACTTAGGCACATTTTTATTAACCTTACTAGTTTCATGGGGATACCGAACTCAATGAGAATATTATACAAGACCTCCCTCCTAACTGAATCATAGGCTTTCTTGAAGTCTATAAATAGCTGATGCACTGCCTCATTGTATTCCCATTTTTTCTCAAGTATTTGACGAATGCTGAATATATGATCAGTGGTTGACCTGTTACGTCGAAATCCACACTGATGATCCCCAATAATTTCCTCTGCATATGGAGTTAACCTTGACAAAAGGATGTTGGATAGAATTTTGTACGTAGTCGACAAAAGTGATATGCCTCGATAGTTATTGCAATCTGTCTTATCACCCTTCTTATAAATAGGCACAATGACCGACTCCTTCCATTCCTCAGGCAATTCCTCCTTATTCCAAATAGAAATAATAAGTTTATGGATTTCAGACCGAATAATCCTACCCCCTGCTTTAATCAATTCTGCTGGAATCTGATCAATACCTGGTGATTTGTGGCTTTTTAGTTTTCCAATAGCCATCTCAACCTCAAAGGCACTGGGCTCAGGCACTAGTGGCTCTGCTGTGTGTACTTCAATCTGCCTAACATCATTAACCCCGTGTATATTCAACAGCTGGGAGAAATGATTCCTCCACCTAGCCAAAATACTGTGGGAGTCTGCAACCAGGTCACCCTTCTCATCCTTTACTACATTACTTCTAGGCTGGTACCCCCTCTTAAACTCATTGATACCCCTATACAAGTCTCTTATATTCTTCTTCTTACTGTTTGTTTCAATTTCATTAATTTTAGCTTTCAGATATTCCTTCTTTTTGTGCCTGAAATGTCTACTAGCTTCACGTCTTACGTTGTGCAGATTATCTCCATTATTTTGGTTTGGATTCTGTAACCACTGAATTTTAGCCTGCTTCCTTTTATCTAAAAATTCTGCACATTCTGCATCAAACCATGGTTTATGCTGCTTCCGTTCGTGTAGACCTAGACTCTCTTGAGCCGAGATTTTGATATTCTCTTTAATGTTTTCCCAAGCCCTATTCATGTCCTCACTAACATTTAAGCTTTCCAGAGCTGCAAACCTGTTTGAGATCTTAAGCTGATACTGTTTCCTAGCCTCTAGTTCACTTAGCTTCTTGAGATTAGATCTCTCTACATCAAACTTCTGTGCTGCTTGTTTACTTACTGCCAGTCTTTCCCTAACTTTCGCAACCACCAGATAGTGTTCAGTATCACAGTCAGCTCCCCTGAAAGATCGCACATCGAGTATACTGGAATGCCGTCTCCTATCTATCAATATGTGATCGATCTGATTGTGAGTCTTCCCATCAGGAGAGGTCCAGGTGTATTTATGAATATTTCGGTGCGGAAACATAGTGCTCTTAACAACTAGATTCTTTGATGTGGCAAAGTTTACTACTCTAACACCATTATCGTTGCTATCCTGATGTAAACTCTCATTCCCAATAGTCGGTTTGAAAATATCCTCTCTCCCCACTTTTGCATTAAAATAATTTTAAAATAATTTAGTTTTTTAAAATAACCACATTTTAAAAATTCATTTTCTTGGTGTGAGTTTAAGTATGAATTCCAACTGTAGAATCTAAACCCTTCCTTTTCTGGCAGCATGGAACAATATGTTACATTGGTAGATTATTAAGAACACAAACTTAAGTAGCGTTTTGTGAGTCTTGTCCAAAGTTCATAAACTTTCATTTTTATATATAATTTTGTTGTTGAACTTCCTAAAATGTATAAGTATTTTAAATATTTATTTCTTTGTAAAAGTTTAAAAATTATCTCATCCTCTGTTGCATCTAAAGACCTTTCTCGATTAAATGGAAAGCCTATAAATATTTCATAAAAGTCTTGTCACACGTATGGTGCCTAAAGTGTGTGGGTATGTGTATATTTTCAACATTTTGTTAAGATCAGTTGTTGTATTTGCTTGATCATGTTTGAAACATACCAGCTTTGTATGAGCCATAAACCTATGTGACATATTCCTGGGTTATGTAAACGTACAACATTACTATTCGTTTGCCTTCCTAGCATATTCTGGTGGACAAATGAGACAGTCAACATATGGAGTCACATTTTTGGATGGATGCTGTTCATGGGGTTGACACTGTATGACCTTGTCCTGCTCAACGTCCATGCATCATTTGCAGACAAATTCATTGTTGGTCTGCTCCTGGTATGCTTTCAGGTAAGTGACTATTTGTCCTATGTATGCTTCTTGACATTAAATAATTCTGCAGTAACATCATTGGCCTCAACTTCCGTTTCCCTTCCTCAATTTCTTTCTAGAGTTGGTTAATTTCTCATTACATTACTTCTGTAGTAATTTATATTGCTTAGGCCTACTTGTCATTTTTGTTATTATTGTGGTTAGTAATTAAAGTTGAAGTGAATTAGACGGTCAGTTATACAAGGCATTGTTTTATTGCAGTTGACTGAACAATATAATTTTATGACTTTTAGTTCAGGTTTTGACTTAAGTGTTTTACTAGAATTATGTATGTTAGCTTATGGAAGACTGAGGCACACAAGTTTCTTGAAAATTATGGAAATACGCATGTCTTTTTTGTCACTGGAAAACATAGCTGCAATTATTATTCTATTATTTTTGGAGAATACACAGAAGGGAAAGGACACTGGGTCAATGAAAAGGCTTTTTGTCTCTTCCTAATTCACTCTAAGTAAATGCCAGAACAATAACAGCTTTAAATTTTATCAGCATAGCTCCATCTATTATCTCTTTATACTCACCATTTGCAAATATTATTCCACACAATTTGTTTCAATGTAATGGCTGCATTTGAAACTGTGCTTATAAAATTTATCTGTGTGCTTAATGATGTCCTGAAATTTTGCAGCAGAGTTCACAAAGTAATATTGATTACAGAAGAATCTCCAAAGGACTAGAGACATTGGAATTACACAGAATAAACATCGTTGGTTTGTTGTAAATTGTGTACATAAGTGAGGAGTCAGGAACTGCATGGTCCTTTGTGTACAGAACTTGGATCCTGAAGTTCTGTGACTATTAAATAATAAAATAGCATTTTTTACTTCATGATCTCATGATTATTAGAGTATTTATGCAGCTTTTAGAAAGGTTTCTGTTAATGCCTCATGTTGCCATGCACCTGTACACAATTTGTTCTGTTTCAGGCATGCATGATTTTGTCCTCTATGTACCACACATTTTCTTGTCGCTCTGAAAGGGCATTCACATGCTTTCTATCATTCGACCTCTTTGGCATTGCACTGAGCCTACTAGCAATTTACATGTCTGGAATATACTATGCATTCTGGTGTGACAAGGTAAGTAAAGTAATATTTTACTCTAAGGTATTTATGTGAGTCTTCCAGTCTCTTACAATGTAAATGTTCAATGATTAAAATACACAGAAATATAATTTTACCAGTTGTTTTATGTGCATGTGGAACTTGGTCTCTCACTCCAAGGGAAGGGCACAGATTGTGTTCAAAAACAGGCTGCTGAAGACAATATTTCAACATAAGAGAGAGGATGTAACAGGAGACAGGGGAAAATTGTACGAATGTAGTGAGGATTTGCATATATTGTACTCCTTGCCAAATGTTATTATAGTCTCTATTATCTAGCTCCTGGTGTGCTATATGATGAGGTATTTAATAGAAGTAATGGTGCCTTACCAGCACAACAATATTTTATTGTATTTTCTTATTGTATCTATGCATAATAATTATTACAAAAAATGATGCCCTCATACAACATGTTTGAACCTGTATAGGTCATCTTCAGGTTACTGTAAAATGGTTGTTTATTGTTCTTACATGTCAGCTGTTGGTGGTGTGGTGTGGTGTGTATGCCAGACCAGTGGGAGACTCTTGTGAACACACTAATGACTTTCTACGCTTTGTACAAGTTGGGAAATTATATAGTTAGATGGGCTATAATGAACTTCTCAAGAGGGCTGTGCTCCATGGAGTTAGTTGTATGACTTTTCACATATTCTGCTTTGTCTTATTGTCCGAGTTCTGAAACACGACAAGATTTCTGTTGAAGAAAGTCTACATTGGTATCTGTGGACAGCTGCAGTTGATGTTCATGTTTTTCTTTTAGCAAACAACCTTTTATTATTACTTTATTAATATTTCACAAGTGTGTATTCCATAATATTGCTGCAGAAGCTAAGAAGAGAATGCCTAATCCACTTATTCTGCTGAAATTGTCTGGTAAAATGTAAAGCTGTCCCTGTGCATGCCTCTTAGGACATATGAGGGAATGGAGGTATAGTTCAATTTATTTTTAACCTTGGTAACACTAGATGAACATGAATGGTCAGGTTCGTTCCTGGCAAATGTGCCCCCACATAAAGACGCAGGGTAGGCCCCAGAGTTGATCTGGATGCTGTGGGAAAAATGAAAGTGTTAAACACTCAGCCATATGACTTTCTTATTTTGTTTAAGAGAAAGAGAGAGTGCACACTCACATTTCTTGTAAATAATTCTTTTAACCTTGTAGGTAATTAAAACTAAGTATCATACAGTAGCCATTGTGTTCACATGAATGTTGTTACTAATAACCTTTGCTAGTATCAAGCACTTGTGGCTGGTGATATAGGTCAGAGTAATAGAATGATAGACAGAAAGGAGAAGCCTTGTGGACTGTAATTCTCACCATTCATGGAACTTCCTTCCGTAACCTAAATGTAGTTAAAATAAGTGATCTCACGAAAATGTCAACATATGAAGCTTTATGAAACAATACAACTGCAAAATCCTGTCTTTGGGAGAAATGGCTGGGCTTTAGGGATATTTTGATGAAGTTTACTTAGTGCAAATACATCAAGAGTTACAAAATGTGTTACAAAGAATTGCGTGCCATGACATGCTTAGAATAATCATATATTTACAGACTGTGGGTTATTGAATGTGTTTGTAAGAGGGGTAGTCACAGCTTCGAGCCAGGTCCTTTTCCTCCTGGAGACTGGGATTAAGAAAACACAGCAGTTTGAAACAGATGTTGTGCAGTAAAATGTCTTTAATATTTCTGCGTACTCATCTAATAACCAAAGATGTCATGAAAGTTACTGTGCCCTCTTGCCCGTGCGTAGACTTCCCACTGGTGTTGAAATATGCTGCGTGTATTGTGGTGGACTTTTTGAGTGTGACTGAATCTTCAATTCCTGTCTTACTTTTATTTACATGAGTAAACTCTAACATATGAGAATCAAGGTTTCCACAGTGGTGTTGTTGAAGATTAGAGTTTTCTGGGATGTGATGCCATGTTATTAGGCAAGTAGCTCCTAACATATCAAGAGGTTGTAGTGTTTTCATCTTCAGCTGCAAGCAGTCCAAGAAGAATAACAATTATTTGACATGTTGCAAGCCAGTTGCCCAGCAAGAAAGTGTCACATTCCAAAAGACTTGAGTCTTAAAATTCTAATTTCTCACCTTGGGTTTCATCTTGCACTGGGGCTTTACCTAATACTATCATCATCTTCAATGTAACATTTCAGAAACTGGAACTTAGAAACTTATTTTATTAATGTTATTAGCTAGATAAAAATATAATCACAGAACTGCAGTTGACAGTGTCAGTTTTGGCACATACTTTTTACTTACATATACTCACTTACTTGAACATTCTTTCAATCCGAAATTTAAAATTGTTCTCTAGTGATTTCGTACTTAGATTTACACTACTAATGGTTTAACTTCTCATGCGCATTGAATGGATGGAAGAAAAAGGTCAATGTATTACTAACAAACCACCTTCTTGAGCCATCTAACAGAACAGTCAACAAGCAAGCCAACTCTGCTGATGGAGTCTATGCACGACCTATCAAAATCACACGTAATTCTGCTTGAATATGGAAAAATCAAACCTTTAAGTCTGATTCTGCATGAGGTATTACTTAGGTGGCTAGAATTAAATAAACTGATGTATGCAGTTTTCTGCAAATGGGAGCTGCTTGTTGTTGAGAATTTACTGTGCCCAAATTTGAAGTAACAATTTTACACTTCAAAATGACTTGAAGAAAAGGAAACAATTTTGTGACAAGAAATACTAATGTTTAAAACCTGAAGTGAACTTTAGTAGCTTATTAGAATAATATTCTAGATTTGAAGAACAAATTGAAAAATTCCAGCTGAAAGTGTTATGCAGTAGTTGAGCCATATAATATACACTTAATTTAAGAAAGAATAATAATAATAATAATAATAATAATAATAATAATAATAATAATAATAATAATAATAATTGAACATTACGTTATTACTAAAGATAATTAACATATTATTGAAAGTGAAAAGATAACAGGCCTTTTTCTTGTAAGGCTTTTGGGTATAATTTTCCTGGATTTAAATACATTAAGTAACATTGAAATTTATTCATTTGTGCATCTCTCTAGCCAAAGCCTGTTTTACAGCAATGTTAACCATATCAGAACTTGAACAAAAAGTAAGCTGCACTAAACTGAATCATGAACACATATGTGTGCACATATACACACATGCACACTGTGTCATAATACCTCCCTTCACTATACCATTCAAAATGTAACACACAAGGTATGGGTGGTCTTGTTACCAGGTATAATACCATGAAGTTCATTAAGGAACATAGACATAAAGCTTCAGACATTACAGACTTTGACATGAGATTGATATGAATAATCAGCCCTGTGATTTGGTTGCTCTTCTGCAAGGGTTAGAATCATCAGGACACATTAGGTAAGGTTTCAGAGTTGCCCTGAACATGGTATCAAAGAGAAGCACTCACTGCCTATGTCAGGAATCAAAGCCTAGTCATTCCATCTGTAGCCAGGGCCTTTAGTGACTGACATAGCCTGGCTCCTAGATTTAACATTTTGTGTAAAAATAGAGCCAGTATACTTTACATCTTTTGTCTTAGTAATAGTCCTGTAGGCATAAATATTTAAGATCATGATATTGTTATGGTCTCATTACAGGAGTGGCAGATGTTCTACCTCATCACAGTTTGCCTCATTTTTGCATTTGCTATGGTATTGCAAATTCCAAAGCTAAAAATTGATGCCAACACGAAGCTGATTGTTTTCCTATGTTGGGCTGTTTATGGTGTTGTTCCTACATTCCACTGGACATATGCCATGGGAGGTGTCGGAAATCCTGTGGTTCAGGTGAGACATTTTACTTCACTACTCTTATTAGGCATTCTTTACAACCAAAGGAAGAGGCGTTATGTGGTGACCACGTTTATTCATCCATCAGTCTGTGACCTAGTATCAGTGACTAAACCATTTGTCAGATTTTCATGAAATTCAGTACAGGATTCCTTTCTTTGATGTTGCTGAGCAAGCATGGGTTTCTTGAAAATCAATTTATCACATTTTATTCAAGGGTGTCAATCCATTTCTACTCATACTTTCCATACCTTTTTACTGATTTCGGTGAAATTCAGCATGGGAGATATCAACATAATGCTGCTGGGCAATTTTGAGTTTTATGAAAATAGGTGCAGTGAAAGCCATATGTTACTTAAGGTTGTAAATGTAATTTTCCCCATATTTTCTATATTTTTCACCTGATTCATCTAAGATTCAGTACAGTTTGGATGCAGCATGCACTCAACACACTGCTTTCATCCTTCTGTATAACTTTTTGATTGCAAAATCTGCAACATTTTCAACATTTGCAACCGATTTTCTGTATGCATTCCTGAACATTCCAGTGGGATAAAGAAAATGTGTTTCAGGATTTATACAACATGATATGGATTGTGACACCAGTGTTTTCACAATCCAAGAAAACAAAACTGTGAATATTGTCATTAGACATTTGTAAGCTCTACAAGATTCGGTAGATAGACATGATGATACATCCATCTATATAGCTCTAATATTTTAACATTTTACTGAATTCTGAACATTTTAATATACAAAGTGCCTTTATGTTAAGGCCATGCAACAAGTGACTTCACATACTCACGTGATTATGGTATGGCTGTACCAAATGCATACTGACACAGCTATATGTGAGATCCACTTGTATTTGACTGAAATATAGATGTAACCTAAGTACTTTCCTGGCTGTACAAAACTCAATTAGAATGTTATAAAAACCTCCCTTCCTGAGCCGGCAGCTTTTATGAAGTGTGAAGTGGCTGATGTATTGTTCCATTTATTCCATTATTTCTAAAGTACTTGACAAATGCAGAATATGTGATCAGCAATTGATCTCTTATGCCACAGTCCACACTCATGATCCCTAGGAATTTTTCTGTGTATGGAGTTAATTTTGACAGAAGGATATTAGATAAAATTTTGTAGTAGTTGACGTATACACTGTAGGACAGTAGCATTGATTCAGTCTCATAGAGTACTGACTGCCATATTATTCAGTACTGCTGGTGGTGGTGAATTAATGCATAAGAAAGACAGTGAGGAGATGGCCATCATATCAGATTTGTTTTCCTTAGACTAAGAACCACTGGGAAATATTGTGGTCATGTTACACTGATCTATATATATATATATATATATATATATATATATATATATATATATGAAACCCTTTGGTTTGGTTTTTTGCTGCCTTAACAAAGTGTTGTGAATGAAAAACAATCTAATTTTTCCACCAACAGCTTCTATTACCAAGAGTGCTGGGAATGTATGCCATCAGTGGACTGGCATTCCTGATCTACATTTCTAAATTTCCAGAAAGATTTTGGTCAGGTAAGTGAAGCTTTGTATATTGCAGGCAGAGCAAACCTGTTCTATATTATTGCTAATGTGATTTATTGTGTAATATTACATATCTATAAATACCTAAGGCTTGATATTCAGTTATTATGTCGGAAGTGCAATCAGGGATGCTGATAGTTACAATTGGGAGTAAAAGATTATAGCACTAAGCAGAAATGAGATGTACCTATGTTTTTGTCGATACTACCATCAATGGCGAATCCTGATCAGGAGGTCTGGTCTAGCAGAAGGGTACAAAACACAACATTGCACCATTCCACTGGACCTGACAGCTGGATCTGGATTCACCACTGTGTACCATCTTAACCGATGCTGGAAAAACTTACATAGCATACACATCCAGTAAAAATGATGATTTAAAATTTCCTTCAAAGGGTGTAGTGTATGTGTGTGTGTGTGTGTGTGTGTGTGTGTGTGTGTGTGTGTGTGTGCGCGCGCGAGCGTGTGTGTGTGTGTATAGTCATGAATCAGTATAAGGGTTTCTGTGAAAACTACTACTACAGGTATAAATTGTCAAATTCTTATAGCAAAATTTCAGTGGGCTCTATGCTGGTTTTAAATTCATCTACTGTTTCAAAGAGCAGCAATAATTTATGCTTAGTTTGGTTATTTTATGTTCACAAGATACTCTGAAGTTTAAGTCATTACCAATTCATACTACGCTCTGAATAATATTACATGTTATGGTAGAATGGTCTCAAGGATTAAGTGTTTAGGAAACCACATGTCTTACTATAATGCAGTTGCAGTCAATTATTAAATATGCTGGTTTAATTTAATGTGTAATATTCTAAAAAAAGTCTGAAAATGAGAAAACTAGGGACAGTATCCAAATGAAGTTCTACAAAATAATGGCTGCTTCTCATGGTATGAATTGGTAGAAAATGTGGACAATAAAAAATAGTTAAAATTTGTGATGCGAGGTTCCTGATATATATGATGGATTAAGGTTATGTGGCAGGCAGTAAAATGAAGATATAAATACAGGTTAAACATTTTAATGAACTAAATACTAGAATAGCATCAGCTGTCCTCTACCATCTCTCAGAGCCTAGATGAGAAGCACACGTCTCTGAATCATTGAAATTCAGTCATCTTCAATAACCCTTGTGAATGACTTTAGTATTTTGGGTATCAGGTTAGAATCCTGATCAGTAAGTATGCATGTAATGTGGCAGATTTATAGATGAATTCTTCACAATTAATATGTGATTTAACGAGATATATTTGGATTAATTATGTTTAAAGAATGAATGATGATAGGTGTGTCTGATAAGTATTTAAATAATACCCTGTAATATTAATAATTTTGTGACTGTACCTGATGTGATTAAGTTCCACACTATGTTATGCAAGGTACTTCATAGCTTGATTGTCACTGTAATTGAGCAGAATTCAGTTATAAATGTACTATGCTAGTTTCATATCTTAGCATATATAAACGTAAAGTTGTCTTTGCAGGCATGGCTCTATTCATTTTTAACCTTGGCACTAGATGGAGATGAGTTGTCAACTTCATGCCTTGGCCACTTTACCCCCTGGGAAAGAGCCTCCATACCCATTGAATAGGAAGCTGGGTGGGCCCCAGAGTCAATCCAAATGTTTTGGAGAGAAGGAAAGTCTCTTGCATCCATCATGAATTGAATCCCGGACCGTCCAGTCCGTAGTCTAGTCAATATACTATCTACACTGTCCCATTTTCCTCATTTGAGAATATGGTCAATTATTTAGTGTGATTCTAACCCACGTTCATAGCAAAGTCATTCATAACATTTATTGAAGATGACTCAATTTTGATGATTGGAAGAACCTTTGCTTTTTCACTGAGGCTTGTAGAGTGGCCAGCAGACAAGTGATGCTTAGTGAGTTAGTTAAATACTGTCTTTACTTCCACATAATTTAGACCAACTGGGGTTACCTATGATGCTGATAAGTTAACAGATTTTTTTTGCTTAATACATTCATTACTCACATCATAAGTGTTACCTAACCACCTCCCTAGATCACAGTCCCTATTCAGAAGCTAGTAGTTACTCAAATAGTTACAAAATTCCCCACGCTTCATGGAACACAAATGTTCATCACCATGTTAGTATCAGACCACAAAAGTAAATCTGAGGCGTGGTGTGACATGTTATAAGACACTGGTTCTTTGTGGTAAGCTGTTGTTAGCACCTCACCCACCCCTTAAGCTAGAGGATCACACCTATCAGCTATTTGCAATTGCTTGTTTAATAAATTTGCAGTTGCTGTCTGTATCTAGATGCTGTTCCCTCTGTCTGCAACCTAAGGATGCACAATGCCATTGTTCATCATGATTGTATGGTTTCTTTAATTTAAAATGCATGCATGCAGGAAGGAAATACATGTGACATGACACCATGTAGCATGGCAGAAGTTTACCAGTGTTTTAAAATGACCTGCTTTTTTCACCTTCTGGGTAGGTTACTGTGTTCTTACTGCCAGGAGAATATAAAATCTAGCATAAAAATATCTGCTTACATGAATGATGCTCTCACCTTCCACATCTAGCTCTCAGTACCATTCTTTGAGATGTGTGACTGTATATTTTTAATGCTGGTCTTCTTTTCTGGGGAAATATTTAGATCTTGTTGTGTTAACTGACTGCTTACAGCGACCATGCTTGTTATCAAGTGGTATCTAATGTGTTTGTCTCTTTACAGGTCAAGTAGATTATATTGGATCCTCACACCAGTGGTGGCACCTTTTTGTGGTGCTAGCACTATACTACTGGCATAATACAGGTATCAAATACGTAGAGTTCAGGATGAACCATGGATGTGCTACTGACATGAGACTATGACAGTATGGGCTACATAGATTTGTATGTAATTCCATGTGTTGAACCACTCCTCCAATTCTTACGGAGGAACAGTTTCAGAGGTCACATTGTTAGCAGCTAGATGAATGATTTGCGTCTGCTGTAATGGAGCAGAACTGGATGAATTTTATATCAATCATGACAATCATTATTTATTTGACTCTTCAACACTGTGGCACCATGACTGCTAGGTGAATGTCATGAGTCTGTGATACTAACACACGGAGCAAAATAGTTGTAATGTCCGTTAAAGCTTCAACAAACATGATTGAGCATTTCTATAAGATTCTGATGATTATACAGCTTTTCACATTTGGAATCATTTACTTCATGGCTTTTGTCCATTGTCTCCTGTTAAAAACTGATAGAATTACTAAAACACAACGTTTTGGAGACAGGATTGGCCCTGTCCTCAAGCTAAAAGTAAGGTTAACATCTACTTGATTGGGCCTTATAAACAAAGCTCTTTTAAACCTGTTGGTAATGATACGTCATTCGTGAATGAAAGGGGCTGATTAAGAAATCGGCAAGCAGACCAATGGGCTCTGGGTATTTGCTTTGCAGATTCATTATTCATTTTGATCTAATGGGTTTCTACTCATCTTTATTCATCAGCCAGTCAATGGGTTTCTTCTAGTCCACAGATCCCACAAGTCTCATCCAACAATTCCCATTGATAATGTGTTCTCTTTTGTTTACATATCAGTCTCATTCACGGGTTCTGGTACAAGTTAACAGTATTGGCTAGCTACAGGCCTATAAATTAGTTAAGGACTCCACTTCATTTTCATATAATTACTTGTCTGTAAGTGAAATTAAAACTATCCTGATACCAACCAACCAACCAACCAACTAACCAACTAACCAACTAACTAACTAACTAACTAACTAACTAACTAACTAACCAACCAACTAACTAACTAACTAACTAACTAACTAACTAACTAACTAACTAACTAACTAACTAACTAACTAACTAACTAACTAACTGACTGACTGACTGACTGACTGACTGACTAATAACAAGAACAAGAACAAGAGCCAAATTAAAATTATGTTCTGAATTCTTGGCATAAATACTGGCACCCCTACTTCCAATTCTTGTTCAAAAATTCAAGCTTGCTAACAGTATCCTGCTTGAGTCGGCTTCTTTGCTTTGACAACAATAATCCATATTTGGAGAACAGACTTTCACATGAGATGGCTGTGGCTGGAGTAGAAGAATCTTTGAATATGCCACTGTTGGATAAAGCAAGGTCCAGCACCAAGAGTCCATTCTTCTTGGAATGCTTTATGTCCTGAAGATGAAGGTGCTGTGATCCTTTGAAATGTTAAGAAATACTTTCTGAACAACACAGTGTAATATCCCATAAAACATGAATCTTCAGCAGTGACACTGTGAGAACCTCAAATCCTGCACAGTAGCAGAAGGGCCTAACACAACCATCTAAAAGCCCTGAGACAAGATGGGAAATCTGTTAGAACAAGTGCAATCCCCATGATATTGCATGTAATAATAGCCCTGTCATGTGTTTCATATGTGGGAATGGCTAAACCAAGGGATGTCAACTTATACTGCCCACCCTCAATGAGCTCTTTGATTTGTTGGTTTGGTTGGACATCATTTAGCCAGAGGTTGAAAGCAGTTTTTCCTATTGGACCCCACTGATTAGTTGCTGACCTTAGTTTTAGCCCAAGGATGGGGATCATTCCTTTCCTCGAAATGGAGTGTTCTGTTAATTTTTTAAACAATTTTTACACAAGATGATGGATGAAATCCATGACATAAATGATGCCAAATGATGGAGCATTATAATGATACACTAGTTGGCAAACTAAAGTGCATGCATACCCTCCTCTATCCATTCACATTCTTTAAAAAGTGTCACTTTTCAGCCAAACTGTACCCTCCTTTTCTCTTTTTACTATCACTGCCGCCCTGCTACCACCACTTTTGTCTTTTATTTGCTGCAAAGTTGGCTGTGTTATGTAATAACTCTATACTTCACTTTAACTACCACTGTTGTTATAAAAACTATACTATTAGAACCAAGTATGGTATGGACAATAGTAAAATTATAGCTGTTGTTGTTGGCAATCTCTACTCACTGGTTATGTACATCTTTATACGTGGTGTACCAGTATGTAGATACTGGACGGTGTTCTCATAACACAGAATGTTGCAAGCATTTTTCAAGGTAGCATTTCTGTGTTGAATGAATGCAAATGCAAGATTGAGGACTGAAATTATTATCTGCAGTACAAAAGTTGCAGACATATTAACCATTTAAAGCCTGGTTGGCTGTTGTTGTTGTTGTTGTTGTTGTTGTTGTTCTTGTTGTTGCTGTTCTTAGTTGCAGGATCGTCTTAATTTGACTTACAGAAATGTAATTATATAACTATATATGCACTACACTTACCTGCCATAAACATTAAAAAAGTGTACTTTGCCACAGAGGTTATGTTTTTCATGTGATCCTGACAGTAAAAAGTGCTTACTTCCCTATACAACTTAACTACTGCATTTTGTTTTGTAATGGTTACAGGCTTTGTTCTCTGTGAGGTAGGGCCTGAAGTTTTAATGTTGAAGCAGGTAGTGCATATAGTAACCACTGTTCTTTAAACGGTCACAGAGAGTGTGTTTTAGGCAGTGTACCTACTCAGCAGTGAGAATACTGCTTCTGTAATTGCTGTTGTGGTAGTACAAAACTCATAGAGAAAAATCTGCGATGACAAATATACAGGTTCCTTCAATCTGGCGCCAACAGGACTGGGCAAGTGCTGGATTATCAAATGTTGTGGATTATCAAAGAGCACCAATATTTACCTAAGTTCTTACAGGTAATTTTTTGTTACTGCTCCTCTATTTGGGTTGAACAACTAAGCATAGGAGTATTCACCTGCTAGTTCAGCAGCATTAAGCCACTTTCAGGCATCTAATTATTTCAAGCTTCTGAGGAATAGTTAATGTTACGTGCTTTCTCGAGACAGCAGCACCTTGTTTACTCATCTTGGGATCTTTAAAAGCCATTACAATAGCTTGGTTGGCCCAATAAAGTCCATAAAACACGAGATAAAATCATGGAATCACAATGCATATGGGATGTTAGTGACACCAAACTTGCAGACTTGGGACTGTTTCGCTCAACTGCCAAAGAATCAGGATTTCCAGAGTATTGGCTTCCAGACTAAAGGAATTCTATTGTAGTCCACTAATAAAACAACATATTAGACTTTTAACAGATAATGGTTGCAAAGAAAACTTAATACTCTGCAAAAGGATGTACAATAATGTAGCTGAAAAATATACCATTTTCCCTTGTCAAATTTTTAACTAGATATGCCTTAACCTTTTAAAGCCTAGTGGTAACTTTACATAGCACCAGGTTTAACATTAAAAAATTCTACGTGGTGCCCGCATTGTGTTTATATGTTTTGTATGGATCTCAGAACAAACAGCAACTTTTGCCTTATAACACATTAAGAGACTGGTTTTTATAACCGAAGTGGAGAGTGTTTACAGCGCAGTACGGACTGAGTCCTTATATAAAACAGATACGCTTCGTGTTTAAAGGGTTAAAGAAGAATGATGTTCTATGCTTCATCAGTTTTATAAAGATTAAAGAATAATTAAACAACTCAGTGAAATAAAAAGTAGCGTTTACATACACACATACATACATACATACATACAGACATGCCTACACATATCATAGATCTAAAACCCGCTGATATGGTTGAATATGAAATATGTCAATAATACACATAATATATAAACAAAATGGACCAAAAAACATGTAACACATAGTGGTATATTTATTGTAACAGTGGAAGTTCATCCTATTGCAATAGTAACAATCTTAGATTTAACCAAATGATAAGCAAATTATTATAATAAATGCAATAATATCTAAGCTTCAGACAGCACAGTGCTTGAAACATCACGCAAATTGCAGACATGAACAGAAAAACGCTCTAGCTGCCTTCATGTCTTCCAGTGACATAAACAATTTAGTTCTTCTGTCACTGACACTTGCTGTTGATGTTAGCTAGAAGACTGGATAACACCCGTAGTTCTGTGAGATTAAAGGTTCTCACAACAGTGAATATGAGGACACTCTTCTGTCGTGAAGATGGGGGTAGGAGGTTCCTCCAAAACATTGATACTTATGTACCAAACTGTATGGTCTTACACACCAAAAGAGTCATCAGCAGTTTTGCATATTATATATCAGTATATTTTTGGGCAAAATGTTAAATTAGGACCTACAAGTATGTCTGTGACATCATGTTTGTATGTTAGGCAGCAGCTGTAAATTTGAAATGATTGTAATTGTCTTATAACTAGTGGCAAGTCTGAGCAAAGAACTTTAGTGCATTGAAACAGCATTTGAATTTGACATTTGGAAAAGTAGGATAAAAATTTTAAAATGGGTTGAATATTGGTATATTTTACATGAACTTTTAAATTTTTGCATGTTGTTGGTGATGTATGGTGCATTTTATTATGATGTTGGTAACTCAGACTTTATAGTATGGAATACTAGGATGGCTAATGACTGATGAACTATAAAATGTTTGGACAGAAGTAGTCATGGTCTAGTCAAGGTGCCAGCCTGAAGGGACTGAGGGAAACCATGCAAATACCTCAGTCAAGATGGATGGTGACCTGACCTAAACTGCTACCAACGTCTTTAGAAGTATTAGAAAAGTACAGCCCATTTTATAATATGATTTATGTTCTGATGGTGCTTCATTTAGTTTCTTTGTAATTACATTGTTGTGTAAAGTGTTTAATATATATCAAAAGTCCAACCACCCTAAAAAAATTAAAATGAAAGATAAAATGTCAGTTGACCTCCATACTGCATAATAGCTTGATCTTTTGTTTCAAGAAAACTGCATTATATGAAAATGAATCTGATATTCTTCCTTGTGTGAGGTGTATTCTGTAAATAACCAAATGGCTTTGAGGTTGTAGCTCACAAAGAAAGTGTTACTCAGTTCTTACAAAACACATCGAAGTTTCAGAACTCTGTAACCATAGGCTTTCATTCAATGAGATTTGTATAGATTTAGTCAAAAAAAAAAAAAAGATATGTGAGGTTCTTATAGTAGTGATGTTCTTTAGTCTGGTAGAAACTAACTGCCTCAGTTTTGAGGATGGGAGAGACCCTAAAGGTTAAGGCAGTTGCTTCTTCCAAAATCATAAATTTATGCCTGACTACACAGTGTTGCATCTCAGAATATGCTATTTTTCATGGTATAACATGTACTTTCGGTGTTTTTAAACACAGAACTATTGCCCAATTGGGGGGGGGGGGGTGGGAGGGAGGGAAGGGGGGGATAGAAGGAAAAATGAAAATGCACTGCAGGTGTATGCAAGCTCTAGGTAAGAACAATTCAGTCCTATGAACGGAGAGGTCAAGGTACATATTCCTTCACTCATTCTTAACCTCAGCAGTAGATGGAGGTGAGTGGTTAGCTTCATCCTCCATCCACTTTACTCTCAGGGAATGAGCCTAGGGTACTTGTTGAATAGGAGGCTGGCTCTGTGCCAGAGTTAATATGGGTGCTTTGAAGAAGAGAATATCTCTAGCCTCTTCTGGCAATCGAACTACGGTTCCTCTGTCATCTAGCCTGTGGCCTAGTCACCATAATGCAAGGAAGAAATGCAAAAATGTGGTTAAACTAGATTACAAAACTAGTAAAACAACTAAATCAATACAAACTAAGATACCTAACATTAATACATAAATCTACATTCACAGAACATGACTGGTAATACAGTATGAACATGTGCTTTAATTTCAAACAGTTTTCATGCCTATGTCAGTTAAGAGATTAAAATTAGCTGCAGTGTATTGAATGCAAGTATTCACGATTCACCTGCAAACCATCAAAGTGAATATTACTACAAGAATTACCTGCTCAAAGTCAAGTTATGAAAATAATGCTTATGATTAAATATTTGTGAGACATTTTAAATTCAGTGTTAATGTTCATATGTTTGTGACTTTGTACAGAGCTCCAAGTCTAAACATTTCCCATTAAAGTAGTCTTTGTCACAAGATGAGTAAGTTCTCAATTTGCAAATTAAATTATGTTGAACATGTTTTGAACAGTTTGTCTAAACTTTTCTTGCTGCGAACAGTGCACAGGTATTCTAGTAGTATTTCTCACATGTTGAGTCACAGTTATTTTTGGTTTTGGATGTCATATTACTTCACTATCAAATGGGTTTGTATCCTATTTTGCATTTCTAGGAGCAACAGGAAGATTAAACCTCACCAAACAAAACTAGAGACACAGACACTCTGTATAGGTATTTTTCTTAAAACTGAAGACTGTAAAAGGGGCTCTTCATATATCTGAGTAAATACTGTATTTGATTCCTTAATGAAATGTCAGCATGACATCACAAAACATAATTGTTAAACGCATGACACATACTGAAGTATACTTCATTACGTTTTCAAGAGACAAAGAGATTTAGATGATAGTATGGAAAATGGAAAGAAAGCTTCTGATAATAATATATATTGGTTACTCTTTCCACATCAGTGTTGCAGTTTTGAATCACCTGTGACATGCCTATTGAGGTCATAATTGTAGTCTTTTAATTCCCCTTCAAATTTAGTAATCATCTTTTAGTGATGTATATGTTGGTGATACTTGAACTGAAACAAATTATATACATAGTTGTGTGAACAAAACAGTGTACTTTTATGAAGCATATATGTGTGTTTTCCCCCCAGAATACCACTGTACAAGGGTGCTGTGATAATCTTTCTTTGAGTAAATGCTCATTTACAATAAAGTGCATTGTCTCGTGTGGCTGTTTTTATTAAATATTTTGTTTCTGACTTTCTGTTCTGTTGATTGCCTTAAATATTTCTGATTACTGAGTGAGTATATGTTTTTTTCAGATAGGGCTGTAGTTTTTTGAAGTACATAAATATGGACTTCATAAGTGGTAGGTTTTATTGAAAATATATCATACCCACTTCCTTGTACTTTCAAAATAAAATGTTCAAATGAATAGCCATTAGATATTCCTCAGTCCACTCTATCCCTTGTAATATCTTCCACTGA
This sequence comes from Coptotermes formosanus, assembly GCA_013340265.1. Taxonomy (NCBI): domain Eukaryota; kingdom Metazoa; phylum Arthropoda; class Insecta; order Blattodea; family Rhinotermitidae; genus Coptotermes; species Coptotermes formosanus. The sequence goes on from BLKM01000073.1 coordinate 117,596, forward strand.
TGACAACATTTTAGTTTCAGTTTTGTGGTGTTACAAACAGAAACCAACTGCATTTACTATACAAATAAATTAGACAGTTTGGTGCAAAATGTAAATTTACAGCTTTTACTCTCAGTATGTCACTTTAAATCAATAAAATCACACAATGATGCATGTACCCCTGCAAATGCACTGTGCATTTAAAAATACCAAAACAGCATACATGCATTTCAGCAGCTCTTAACCAAATGTGATGCTATAACGACTGTGAATTACCTGCACTTTGTTGTTTCTTGTATGGAATTATAACTTGAGAAGAATGGAAGTCAGCCATACCTAAATAATAAAGACAGCATTACACTTCACAATAGATAGACAAGAATGCCAAGATTGTGCTTTGCAGTTTTTCTGATTAAAAATTTGTGTGCTGCTCCTACTGCAAGTGTCTTACACAGGTGCTGAACAGTCTCTAAGTAGGTCTGTGTAAAAGTACTGCTACTGTGCTGCCAGGATATTTCCCAAAGGCGAGGGGAGAAGCAGAAAATTTTCTTGAATTATGTTGAAGTCACTTTTTAATATATTTACAGATAACCCTTGGGTTTTGGGTATGTATATGGGAAATAAAAGTAATTATTTACAAGAACAATATTTTTCATATTTCATGTTTTTTTTTCTGTGGCTTCAATTTTGATTTTCCTTTTTTTTTCCAAGTCCTGGGTGGGCGAGGTACTTGGCTTGCCCAACACTCCCTGCTACACCTCTCCTGCTAGCAGTAAGGAGTACTACTCTGTACTTGTATTTGTGAGGTATATGTCTAAATTTGTGGCTGGGTTACCAGCCATTCTGGTTCCTGTTTTGTTTTCTTTTTTGCCAGTATCTGGACTAACTATACAATTGTAGTATTCTTAAACTGCATTAATACATCTGTCATGAATACATGAATTATACATGAATCATAACTTTGATTTGTTACATTTCATTATATCAAAAAATGTGGTCCTGACATTTACTGTATTTTGAATTACTGAACAGCTAAAAAATTGACACACTTCACAGACATGAAATTTTATTTCATGCTTTGCAGGTCAGTCAGCTGTAGCTGGAGATCTGCTGGGGTAGTTTCAAGTTTTAAAGCATGAAAAATCCAACAGTTGAATTTTGTTGTCTCTTTTCTTGAAGTAGAGAAATTACTGCAGTATTCTTCAAGTAGGATGCTAAGAATGTGACTGAAGTTACCAGGAGCACTTTCACCAAGTGTACTGACTTCTCGAGTAGAGAAGATGTATATTCAGTTTTTTTAAATTTGTTTGGAAAATGAAAGCAAGTTTTGAGGCTGTCTACCGGGAAGTGACGCAGTTTATACCGGTTGGTAATTTAGCAGCAAATGTTAATATACATCAGTCATGTGTGAGCTCGTCTTTCCTCTAGGACAGTCCAATTTAACCTATTTATGTGTTTGCATAATGTTGAGACGAAATTTCGGGTAAGTTTTCCATTATATTTGTGTGTTATTTTATAAAGCTGTTAAATAACTCGGGCTGTATACTGTCAAATTTTAGGATAATTAATTAGGAAGGCTCTGGAAGGAAATGGACGTGGGGTGAGGTACAAACAGTGCATTTGCTTGAAGGGACAGGAAAACCCACAAAGGGGCTCAGAGTACCTGATGACCTGGCACAGATTCGAACCATGTATCTCTCAGACACAAGTCGCATTACACCAAGGCGTTGGGTTTTCCGCGTCTCATGTGCCCGCATTACATACGTTGTCACTGGGCACAGAACTTGACATTAACTATTTCTTAAAGGTGAATCGTAGCCTCTTGTAACAATTGAAACTGATCACACCTTGTTCGCAGTATTACGTACTACATTTCGTGCCGCCTTGTACTATTCATGCAACAAAAAATTACAGCCGACCACGACCCGTATTTTTTTCTATTTAGCATAATATGGAAGAGCGCCCTTGAGGTAAGATCTTGAACTACTAAAGACTGCCGCGTTTGAAATATCGATAATCGATTTCTCATCCGCTTATAATGTGTATCTCGTTAGTGCTACGATTTATAGGGAGCCGGCATGATTTGATTCTCTTTGCTGTTTGAGCTAAAATGGTTGATACGCCATTAGTACAAAATGAACCTATCTATTCATACTTGTCCCTTTCACTTCGCTGTACATGTCGTTTTGCTTGGCAGTGCCTGTTTTGCTGAACGAAAGATGATCGAAAGAGTGTAAATTTTCACAGTGCTTGTGATCATATTAGTTTGTGATGGGTGAATGAAGACGAACTACACGTTTGCTTGTAACGGATCATCTTACTGAGGTAAGAATTCTACGTAAAATGTGTTTAAACATTGTTGATATTTGCTTGTCCTTTGAGACGTTCAGGCGCAACAGATATTGCCTGCAGCCGTATGCCAATGGGCGCCATTGTGAGAGTTGCTATATTCGTTTCGTATTTAATTTGTCCGTTCTTGCGGAGCAACGGGTGAACTCAACGGGGAGAAATTATGAACAGGAGTTATTTTAAGATTATGAATTGTCCATACACACCGAATTTAGAAATAATTTAGAAATTGTTATAAGTGGCCGTCTTATTGTAAAGGTAGGCTACATCTGAATTATAACTAATAATACTTTGTCTTAATTTGAGCATCTCAGTAGGCTGTTCCCAGAATTGATTAGAATTTGGTGTGTATATATATACACATACATACATATACATACATACATACATACATACATACATACATACATACATACATAATCATTTAGATATGAGGTTCTCACGACGCTGAGTGTGGAGATCGTTGTTTCTTGGGATGTGACGTCATGTAATCTGACCTAGTTACCAGCGTTTCGAAGGAAACCTATGCCTCTATCTTCAGGGTGGGATAAATTATTATGGGATTTGAAGTAGTCTATTCCCTTATCTAGTTACCAAGATTTCGGACGAGCCTTGTGCCTTCATCTTTAGGGAATGACTTTTGCCTTGAACAGAAGCATCATCAGAAACTACCTGGATGAACTAATGTAACATTCCAGAAGACTTCAAGGAAGACTTTTTTCATAGCCTGTTGGTCGCAGTGATTTTAAAATTTAGTCCGTACAGTGAGTCTTATGTAGCGACTCTGCGATATTTAGCACTGTCATGGCTATAATTATTTTTCCGCCTTTTCGTCACAATGATCGCCTCTTCTGCCTCAGGTTTTGCTAATCCCGAAAATCCCCCGCCTTCTTCCTATGCTCGTTCTTATTTATTTCTCTCCTTTAACGACAGACGGTGACAAAAACATAAAAATAATGGCCCTGAAAAGTTGCTCGTCGTTTATCAAGAGTTCTAATGTCTGCTGCAGCTTCCCGTTATTAAGCAAACCTTCATCCAGATATGTAAATCGCCATACCGCGAGCTAGTTTTTATGAAACGCAAATTTGAATAATCAAATGACTAGAAATTACTCACTTTTTAAGGTTCGACTTGAACTTCATGATGAAGTCTCTTAGATCCCTAATAAGTAATTAATCATTTATATCTTGTATTGCAATACTAAAAGACTATTGTAAACGGTGCTGTGTTAAGTATAGGCCTCTGCTAGTCTGTTGCAAATCAGGAAAGGTGTGGTTTATACGTTACTGAGTTAGAGCAAAGTTTTAAGTCAAGTTTTAGAAATTTTAAGTTACGTCGTTTGTTTTCAAGTACTTTACATTTTTGCTTCACGATGCTCGGCACAAGACGACAGATCTCTTAAAAGACTGATTTAGGCCGCTCCTTTCCGTGTTAGTTTTACTGCATTTGACGCTGTTTTTAAAAAAGAGTGTATGGTAACGGGGTTATGGCAATGTAACGATTACTTCTTGCGGCGGGGCAATTCTCTTTCGTTTTCAGTTTTCATTTCACTTCTAATTCTTGGTCCAATTTTGATTAATCACTCAAGCCGAAAAGATTTAGACCTCTCAGTGACTTTGTAGCTTATAATCCTGAGAGAGTATTTAGCCTCAGTGATTTTCTTCGGTCTCCCAGACAATTCACAAACACAACAATGATACCCTTTTCTGCCTCCCTGTATCTCCCCTCCACTTCCCATTTCGACGAGTAGGCCTAACTCTTTTTGTTGCATTGTACCAAACGGTGTGGCGCAGCGGTAAAGTTCTAGACTTGTATTTGAAGATACCTGGTTTGAATCCTGTGCTGCATCGTGGGCTATCCTGTCTGAGATGTTAGTGGTTCTTCCGAGTACCTCTTAAATTGCCGGGGTAGTACCAAACTTACGTCATGACCGCTTCCTGCGACATCTGTTCCCAATGATCATTAACGAATCATCCTACTTTTCGATGTTATAATCTGATTTGCTGAATGTGTCGTAAAAGAAAACACAAAAACACATCTTTAAGAGCCGTTTGTGCTACCAGGCCTCCAGCCATGCAACTCACATGCATTACCAATTTAACTGAACTGAAATACAGCGGTAGTGCTTCTGACCTTTAGGAGTATTTGGGCGGGTTTCGGTCGGAATGTCTACCGGAACACCGACTGTCTTTGCTGTAGCTCTTCATGGTTTTTCACAGTGCCTTAATGTCTGCTGTGGGGATAGCATATTAGCCACAGACTTTTCCGTCCATTCACTTTAGCGTGTATTATTCACTGACCTTTCTAACGTTCGATGCTGTATAATCTGAGCCACTAAGCATGTCGTTAAACAAACTATAAATAATAAACACTCTGTACTGTCACATGGCGGCCGGGATAACGTAGTCAGTATAGCGAATCGCTGAGGGCTAGAGGATCCGGGCATCGAATCCCCGACTGGGCCAGATTTTCCATGCCAGTCCAGACCGGCCCCGAAGCGCCTTCTGTACATTGGGTACCGGTTCTTTCCCTGGGGTAAAGCGGCCAGGGCGCGGTGCTGACCACTCACCTCTTTGTAGAGCCGAGGTTGCGAGTGGGTTGGAGCTATACCTGTGGCTCCCCTCTGTGTCTGCACAGGCATATCATGGGGTGACCTTTACCTGTACTATTAGCCTGGCAGTATATGTTAGGCCTATGTGGAAGACACATTAAGGAAACTGAGTATGAAGTTTCTATGTCTGACAGCACCGAATGTAACACATTCATAAGTTTGTGAACACTAAAATTAATGTAAAATTTGTACACAGATTTAAGTCGCGCTTCACGTAGAATACAGTGTGCTTGTATTAGAAAGACCAATCAGCAAATGTTGTATAGGGAAGCAACTGCTGCTGCTTTTAAAAATCATACCGAAGACATAATCCACTGTGTGGAGAAAATGCAGAGTTTTTAGTGTTAAACCTTGCGGTACGTACAGGTCTAATAACCACTAGGCTTTGAAAGCTTGATTTGTTTTCTGAACTTGAAGGATGATAATAGATCATCTGTAAGGAACTCACTGCACGACGGGTTAACTGTAATTTCCTAAGCAGCCAACCAATTGAGTCTTCGTTGGAAAGTTAGTCTGCTCAAAACATTTTCAGGTTTTGTGAAACACTGCAGAGTATCATTGTATTTACATGCGTACTACATGTTTGGCCATCGCATTCTTAGTGTTTGAATTTTTAAACATTATTAGTTGAGGGGTTATACACGCACATGAGGAAGCTTCTCCTGTGTGATATTCTTTGGTCCTGAGTCAGCTTTTTGCTTTCAGGCTCTTATCTTGCCCTGATCCGGTTGGTTGTAGGCAAGGCTGTAAGCTTGTAATCGAATCTCTGCGAAGTTACCGCTTATGCTGCGACTATTTGTGGTTTTTTTCTTCTCCCAAGACAGGGCATTCAAACATACCACGACCAATCCTTTCATAACCGTTCGTGTTTAGCGAACGTCTCCATCCAAAGGTTAGCGATCCTGCTTTGTACTTAAGAGGTCGGCCTTGGATATTGTCCATTATGCGAGATTTGAGGTTCTGACAGCTGTGTTGCCGAAGCCCTTTTTTCCATCCAAGTGGGTTGTTTCTAAGGCAAATTTTCGAAAATATAATTTGTTTCCGTCATCAGATTAAGATTCATACTTTGTTGAGCACCATTGAAGGAGCCCTTCTCAAGCACTGGACACAGGAATAAATATTTGCCAAGTATAAGTAGACTGTTAATGTAAAGTATAATCTGCGGGATATAAGAATAAAATATTGCCAATAAAAATGACACAAAATCACAAGAAAACTAAATCTATATTCCCTTATAGGCAGGGCTAAAATTCCCAGGGGCAAAACGTGGAGCGTATTTAGATATATGGGATAGACAGACAAAGTAGTTCCCAGTTAGACGGGACGATCGGACTCAAGGACATGATCAGAAAAAGAAATAAATTTCACGGAAGTACAAGAGAATAGCCAAACTAAGGAAAAGAGAGGATGCTGGAAATTGCAAGAGGAAGCACTAGATCGCACTATGTGGAGAACTCGCTTTGGAAGACGCTATGGTCCTGTCTTAAAACTACGGAATGAATGAATGAATGAATGAATGAACGAACGAACGAATTAATGGGTTAATGAAAATGAATGAGGAATCATTAATTTCCCTAAGGAATCAGGAACTGAAGATCTACTTTAGAAAAAGAGGAACTGGGCGAACTCTTACCAAACATTTATTTTGCTAAGTTCTTTAAACACGGGGTGCATTTTCTCCACAAAAACCATATTCCATGGAGGTTCGCTCCATTGATTCTAATTGTGCACAGATTTCTCGGATAATTTCTCTTCTTCAGACTTCGCTGCACACACACCAAATTGCAGCGTCTTGGTATGGTAACCACTGCTGCTTCACCACATCCCTATTCCGTTGCTATAGTAACATTCCCCCTGCTTGCGCTGTCTCACCTTCTTGTGTTATTTCTTTTCCACCCTCTAATGCGCCATTTTGTTCTTTAGGGGAGGAACGTTAGTCTATATTTTTTAGGGAGTGATGCCTTTGGGGGAGACGGAATGTCCACGTCCTCCCTGGAAAATTTTACATCTGTGTTTTTTCCCTTCCTTCTGGTCGCTTTGTTACAGTACGAAATGCTGTGAGATAGTATTCTTGTATCACATAACCAAAAAGAGGCTCCTTTGTGTGCAAAAATTACTCAGCGCGTCTGTTCTGTAGAATGCAAGAAAGATAAACTGAGGACGAAGTGGACTCAGAAATGGATTTTGCAAACCGCCCACATTAAAAGCGAAAACACAGAGTGTATGGAAGGAAATTTAATTGACCCGCTGTTCAGTTTTTTAAAGAAGAAACTTCGAATCGTTAATACAGCATTCATTTCATATATATTATGTAGTTACTGACAAGATGTTTCGACCATAATAAGTGGTTGTCTTCAGGTCATAAATGTTTTCAATAAATATTTAGAGGAAGGTTTAGTTTTAATATAAACTTTCTAAACTTTGTGAGACTAAAACTTTTTTTATGCATTAGTTAATTCTTTATTAAGGAATGATAGCTCTGGCCTCTCACGATGTTCAATTTCAGAAGCCTATTTCCCATCTTATGCACATTGCGCCTTGAAGGTGTTTTTTTTCTTTTTTTACAAGGTGGTTGTTTCCATCTTTTAGCTAAAACTTCTCTGAGAACCTAAATATACTATAAACACAACAGGATATCACACCTTAAGAAATTTAATTACTGTTCTCCTTAATAAATATAGGAGGAATTTATCTCATAACCGAGGCGCAGATGATGTAGAAGCATAGTATGGTAACAACAGCATGTCTTTCAGAATCAAAGCGAAATTCATATATGGCTTGAGGTTCCCACGACGGTAATTAGGAAGCCTGTTTTATTCAGGGATGTGGCGCTGTGCAGGCTGGTAGAAGTGCACCGAAGTTTTAGAGTTATTTGCTACCTCCGTTATCAAGCCATATTAGAAAGCAACGCGTGAAAAACACGTGGTGGGTTCAGGCCATGGTAAGGGTCTTGCCTAATCACTAGGAATTGGGAAGACTTTTGAAGTTGACAACACTTTGCAGGGTTTGAAATTGTTCGATAACGAAATTAGAAGTGTAACCTTGAGTGTGGAATGGGAAACAATTTTGGGCTTATGGGTTTATGTAATTTTATTTGTATTTACTTAATTATAGACCTACCTGTTCTCGAAAAGCATTTAACTTAAAAGTTCACGTGTTTGAAGGAGGTCTATATTCTTGTGTCACTTCATTAAGGCGAGTCATTAAGTGGGAATTGGGTGAGTAGCGATGGCAGTTTACCTCTTTCTAAACCAAAATAAAGTTCCTTCGCCAAGTGTTAGTGTCAGTCCGAAATACCACATTAATTAAAAATTTCGAGTAGGTTTGGAGATGAAAATTCAGACAGACAGAAAGAAGGCAGGCACGCACGCAGGCAGGCAGGCAGGCAGGCACGCACGCACGCAGGCAGGCAGGCAGGCAGGCAGGCAGGCAGGCAGGCAGGCAGGCAGGCCGGTCGGTCGGTCGGTCGGTCGGTCGGTCGGTCGGTCGGTCGGTCGGTCGGTCGGTCGGTCGGTCGGTCGGTCTAGAATCCTTCCCTAATAGACTATACATTCCTATTATTCACTTAACGCACGGAAGTAAAAACTGGAGTTACATCTAGTGCAAAATAACATGTTCATCTTTATAGGTGTTCCAGAAAATATTAATAAGACACCCGCGAGTGTATAACATCTTACAGAGGGTCGGGATACAGTCAGTGTAGTGACTATGTCATGGGCTGAACAACTAGGGAATCGCTCGTGTTTCGTGGCAGGGGCAGAGATTCTCTATTGCCTCCACACCAACGTCGGGATCAACATACCTCTTACTCAATGGCTTGTTCCCTCGGTCACAAGGCAGTAGGGGCTTCAAGATGAGCGCCCATGTCTTCATGCAGTGCCGAGTTTAAGAATATGTGAAGTATAAGGCTCTCCTCGTAGGTCTTAATGGAGTGGTGCTTAAATACAGGGATAACTTGATATATTTCTGCAATAATAAGCAAAAAAATGTACACAATTGTCATAGGTTCATAATAATATGTTTAAAAACACTGACTCCCACATGTTTCGAACCTTACTGGTCCATAAATCAGGGAGTATATAACTTGTAGTATAAAAATTACTTAACAATATTTTGGTCTTTTGCATTTGTAGACTAACTGATGAAAATTCGGTGCGGGGTGAATATGTGTAAAGGAAAGAAATATTGCAGAGTAAATTGGAACAGCATGAAGATATATACATACTTATATCAGATCAAAAGCGTAAATTTTATTTTTCTTCTATAATATAGAATTTGACCATAAAATAAAAATAAGTCATTGACTGGACATCCCTGTGTTGCGTGCGTCCTTTGTCTTTCGTATACACATACACCATACTTTAAACTTGATTCCCTTAATGTAGTCCGCGTGGATTCATGGTGGTGGTGGTGGTGGTGGTGGTGGTGGTGGCAGCGTTGGTGGCGCTGCGCCGGAATCTCCGAGAACTAGATAGAGAATGCTGCCAGCCAGACCTTTATAGAAGTCTTTTGTTAGAAGCATAAAACAAGTTCATTATGTGAAGAGGCTTCGGCTAAAAAGGGAACAATTAAAGGATAGGGAAAAGAGGATCAGTGCCGGTGAAGCTACAAAAGGAAGGGAGCGAGAAACCGGGAAATGATGAGTTGGGGCGAGGCAATATCTTCAGCTGCTTTGAAGAGAATTCGCATAATTCTGTGTATTTCGAGATGAAATAATTCTTCTATACGCTCTCAGAAAACATATCTATAGATAGTGTTTTCTGTTACATGGTTTAATAGGCAGCAGGATCCTGTCGGTAAACGAGAGAACAAAATAACTGAAGATCTGTGGTAATAGACGTTTCCTTCCTTTTTGTAATAATTTGCGTATTGTAGCGGTAACTTGGCCTACCGCTTGCTTTATGTAAGAGTGCATTAATGAAAATTACAATGATAACGAACTAGATAAGGACGAAAGCTTTTCTTTAGCTGTGCGTGTGACAAATTAGACTCCCAGGCCTTTCGAATAAGAACTAATTCTGTGACAATGAATACACTAGATATTCAGTAAGAGTGAGAAGCACTACACGACACTAAAACGAATTACGCTGCACTGACTGACTACACTCTGTAGTACCCAAGTACGTTACTGTGCACTATACACAGTCTACACAAGATTAAACACACAACACAAAATGAAACAATACTGTACTACACTACACTACAACACTACACGGCACAAAGCTAATAAAAGCTGCTTTTGTTTAATTGGGATTGGAAATGTTATGTTGAGTTTCACTGTTGTCAGCACACTGGAAATCTTCCTTCTTCAGAACTTCTATGCACATGAAGATATGTGATGACGAATAAGTTACTCTTCTAGATTATTTTCAGTGTGCATTTAATTCATACGTAACACTACGCCTACAGTGTCACAATTAGACCATAGGCTTAGGACTAAATGTGTCGGCTGTAGGCCTACAGCTCTAATTCAGTGGCGTAGGTAGGCCTCGCAAATCCCACGGAGCGGGGGGGGGGGGGGGGGGGGGGCCAAAACGAAAAAAAAAAAAAAAGGGGTGTTGTTTGTCTGGGGTGGGGTTCATGCTTCTGAAAAAAAACAGTGTTCTGAATCCCCACCTTCAGATCAGGGAGTGCTTTTTAACAATAATTAAAGGGGGCCTCCCGACTGGTTAAATACGTTACTTCTATTATTATTATTATTATCATCATCATCATCATCATCATCCGAATTTCTCACTTCTCAGCTTTAGCTGGGAAATATTCACATATCCTGGGATGTATCAACAGGATTAGACTCGGTGGTCTTATGTGTAATTTAGGAAATTTCTTACAATTGAACATGTGCCAAGAATTACCACTTTTTGCATTTGTATCTATGTGTTTGGGTGCAGGTTAAGTCTCTTTAAACTTTGCGAATTTAAACTTTTATTATTATTATTATTATTATTATTATTATTATTATTATTATTAGACTATGGACCTACATTGCCATCATAAGTAGACTGCAGGCCAGTGACTGCTTGAATAGGTTATAGACATATGCTATAGTAATAAATAGGTTGTAGGCCTACATGTCTTCTTAAACCCATCAGTCTGCTTTTACCCATAAATTCTGAACCGTTCGACGAATTTTTGTATTACTAGAAAACATTAAATATTTTGTGCTGTTTTTATTTTTCTACAACCCAAAGCCTAACTCTGTTTTCAAGTGATCTCGTCCTTCTGTCCACCTTAAGTAGCCGTGGTGTCCACTCAGCCTCTAACAGAAATAAGTACCAAGAATCTCAGTACTGTTTTATCCATCCGCATATAAACAACCAATGTGCTGTACATAGATATGTACGTACTATACTCTTACTGCAACTGTCGTTCTACGGTAAAAAGGTTGTTTAAAAAGTTTTTTAAATACACTTTATACATCCATATATTTAAAAATTGATTACATGTTTATATACATATTTTAATGAACTTAATGTTTTTAACATTAATTTGCAGTAACCCGGGCATCCACCACAAAAGAACGCCTACAATTTTACACATTTTATATTTTTAACTTTTTCTTATATTGTTACTTTTATTTGTGTAATTATACTCTCACAAGGAGTCTTTGTTGATGATCCCAGGAGGGGATCGAAACATGTTTTACTAGGATACACTAATCGCAACTTATAGTACCTAAGTAAAATAATGAGTGCATTTGTTGGTTGAGTATTGTGTGTTTGATACGTACCAAGGAATTTCCTTGGGGGGAAAGTGCGGCCGGCGCGTAGAGCTGACAGCTGTGTCATCCTAGTTGTGCCGAATGTCAAAGTAAGGATGGGAGCCCCATATTCCAATCCCCTCTGAGTCTTCGTAACTTGGACTTGTTATGGGAAAGCTTCACGTTTCGATAGCCTAACAAGAGCATGGTGACCATAGGCGTTTATATGTTTCCAGCGATATCAGCACAACTTAATATTGAGGTTTGAAACTTTGTTTGGTAATATATGCTTAAAGGAATAGAGGATTTACTCATATTCAGGTGATTTTACTCGCAGAGTATGAAGCATTTAATAGTTATAGTATGACTAATGTCTGTGGCATTTTGTATGAAAGTCATAAATGTATGAGCAGACCGAAAATACAAGTTGTGTGTCGAAGTTTTGATAATTGAAAAATTAAAAGGGTAAATTTAGTGATGGTGCGAACGTTTGAAGGTATATCTGACAAATCTGCTGATGGTTGGATCATTTTAAGGTACATCTAACAAATTTAATGGAAAGTTTGAAGATTTATTAGAAAAATTTAACAAGATACGTGTCTATGTTACTTGAAATTGTTCAAAAAAGTAGATAAACAGTAAATTTGGTAACGATTAATTTACAGTTCTTTTAGCTTTATTACGTACATTTAAGTTTTTAAAATACATGTGACCTCTTCAGATGAAAGAGCTTTCTTAAATATACTGAGAAATATTTAATGTTGTACATCTTGTATAATACTGAGAACTAATTCATCAAAGGAATAATTTATAAAACCATTGAACTGTCTTTTTAAATACTGGGACAGGTGCAGTACTTATTTCGGGAGAAAGAAATGGCAAAGGCTGGGTGAAAGTTTGGCAATCACCCTATGAGACAGAGAGCAGCACTGTTCCGTTATGGTAGTCTGTCTTTATTCTTAAACGAGAGGGAGCAACGCAAACGGCGGTATTAAGTTAAATCTTTAAAAGGCCTTACTCCGCCTATTGCAGACGCAAACATGGCTCAACTAAATGAGAAAAGCATTAGGAGAATATGAATAGGTTTGATTACTGGTCTTGGTTGCTTACTTGGGCGGTTATTGTGAGGAGAGAGAGGGAGGGAAGTAGTAAAGGCATTTTCGTTGCCATACCAACAGTTTTCAGGCATCATCTGCGTGCGTATAATGGAGGTCTCTTATATAATGAAACCCTTTTAAAACAGGAACAATGTAAGCCAAATTTCAGAGGTGGAATGTTGTGCACTAAATCAGACATTTTCCTGATATTGCGTGTAAGCCTAATAATTTGGTCTAGTACTTATCTGTATACTTACCGTCGACGTGTTTTAAAGTCTGGAAGACAAGACTTGAATCCGTTCCTCGGTTAGCCTGTAGTTCCTTCAATTTTTTCAGTAACTCTGGTATTCAGCACGCCTGCAGCTTTCTGTTTAGACTACACTGCTTACTGTTATGCCAGAGAAGTTGCCGCTATGTCACGGCGACGTATATGGGGCAGTGACGAATGTTTGACTAGAACCTGGTGTTCGTTCTAAGAAGTTAATATGAGTTAATGTAATGGTCTATAATTTGACGTCTGATAATGCAGTAAATAAGTGACATGACGGCAGGTAATTCTGCTTCCGTTGGAGGTTTTGGGAATTTTTATTTCTCACGGAATTTTTCAGTGCATTTCTAGCACGCAACCGATAACATGTTTAGTGGGCGTATGGGACAGTTTTCATTGTTGCGGAGGTTGAGGAGTGAAGATAAGCAGCTCTTTTTGTACTCTGACGTCTTATCTACGGGTTAAGCGTGTCTCAGCCTTTTCTTTCTTTTTTCTTTCTTTCTTTCTTTCTTTCTTTCTTTCTTTCTTTCTTTCTATCTACCAGCTTTTCCTTTTTCCTTTATTTCTGTCTCAATAAAGATATAAAATAAATTAATATATACAAACAAATACAGGCTGTCTAATAAAATTTACGCGTATAATCGGAACGCAGTGAGTCTTTTGGGTGCTAATGTTTTGTCAGAAATGGCCGGAAGTAGTATTTGTGTTTTATGTTGCTTATTTTACTTGAAGATTTTTCGCTCATTTGAAGCGCGCGAGGGCTTTATGGGTTCCAGTACATTTTTGCTGAAAGAAAGTCGTCGAAACTAATTTAGTGTCCTTGGAGATGTCGTACGAGGAAGGACACAAATTCCTATGATGTATCAGTTTTACATAATTCTTGAAATTATCGCACTCTATAATATTATAAGCGATTGCATTGATGCACATGAAATAATAGTAAGAACTGTGCGAAATTCGACGTTTCCACTTCAGTGACTATGAAAATTAATTAAAGGCGTCTGGTTTGTGACACCGTGCTTTCTGGTATGTATTTACCAACATTTCTCATACTGCATTCCCTTCATTTTAGAAGAATCATGATGGACGACGTTCCCTGCTGCTAAACCTCGGTAAGTTTATTCGAGATTACACGGCGTCAGATTCCAAAAGACGGTAATATTCATAAGAAGTAGGCCTATTATACTGACAATTTCAGACAGCATCTTATTTCTGAATATCTTTCTTTAGCCTCAGTCTATCCTATAAACCTTAAAGCTGAATCCGAAATGTGTCACAACTTACGTACACTTTCAAGCCGTGGGCGTTCCTTCTTTAGAGTTTGTGGTGTCAAGATCATTGCATAACAGCCAAGTTATCAGTGGATATAACAAAGCACAAGATGAGACCCTCAGTCCAAAATACTTCACGGAAAGACAAAGACATTCGTCAGCTACACTTTTTTTTCGAATTTTCTCATTGGTTGGGACATACTGAAAACCTCCCTTCCCTGTATCAAAGTCTCCCTCCCCTTCCTCATTCTTTCTTCGATATAAACGAGACGGCCGTAAAGCTAATCTTACAAGAAAATTTGATGCGCCATTTTACGTCAAATAAGCTGCCATTGTGTCTGCCAAGATGATGCTTCGTCGTATAATGCATAAAAGAGCAGAGAATGATATCCAAGTACCTTATTACAGTCCGGGTCAATAACATTGATTATATAGAAATTGCTGTGAAATTTTTTCAGACCGGTGTACGCTGTTTTATAATAGCTAATAATAACAAATACTTTTTATTGGCGAAAAAGAGTATCATAAATTCGTAGACCACAAACGTCAAAGTGAATGACTTCGCACTCAGACGCACCTGAATTTACATAGATACATAACCTAAACAAATAGGTGTGTATACAGAACAGTAAGGTTTTGTATATAACTTGCTATGAAGGCACAGACGGGGAGTAGAGGTATAGCCTATCTTTACCCATGTGCACCTCTTCGCTGAGTTGAGTGGGTGATCAACGCCACGCCTCGGCCACTTTACCCTCGGGAAAAAAATCCGGTACCCATTGTACAGGAGGGTAGGTGGATTCCAGGGCTGGTCTGTATTGATATGAAGAAGAGAAAACCTCTTGCCCACACTAGAGTTTGAACCACTAGCCGTACAGCCTGTAGCGAGTCACTATACAGTCTACCCTATTTCGACCCTCACGTACAGACCTGAGCCAATATATAAGTCCATGAAAGAGTCTTTGGGAAAGTGAGGGTCATTCAGCAGATGAAGAAGTCCTCCGTTTTTAGTTCAGACTGTCAAAACTGACCAGCATGCTTTGGTACACGAATATAGCTGTAGTCATGCATTGCGATAAACTTGTGGGTGTGGAATTATCTAAATGCGTAAAACTAATATTCCATATGATCTTTAATTTCTTTGTTTTGGTGCTAATTTCGAAGTGTTTATGAAAGCTACTTACTGACGTTGGATAATAATTCGTAGTTCTATGTAAAAGTTTTTTAACCCAGAAGAGCAATGATTCCCTTAAAATCCTTCGTATTTCTATATGCTGCAGTACATAACAAACTGCACACACACGGCTAATATTACAAAATAAAACATTCCTGTCTAACAGGAAGTGTGGCAGGACTGTGGAGGCTCTGCTTTACCCAACACAGAAGGTGAAGTTTCTCTCTCTATTTTGTGGTATTGCCACCAATTATACGACTATTTGCTGTAATATAAAAGCATATAACGGAAGAGTGCCTATGTGCAAATAAAACACAAAACAAAAGTGTCTGACTCTAGAAGAGGAGAGACAGTTGCGTGAAGAGAGACCTTCATGTAGTTATGGGTATTGAATACAGATTATGGTACACCGTAGGTCTGCTAATAATCCCGCTATTTGAAACAAGGATTATGTAAGGATTTTGAAGGATTTTGGTCACTTTGTGTAATCAAGACGGAAGTTGGATTATATTACTGAACCATTTCTTAAAGGAATAAAATCGGAGAAAAATGTGGATTCACTTTAATAGACTGCGTACATTTAATGTGTTCCATGTCCGTGCACTGTATCATACAAAATAATAAACACCAACTAATGCACCAAAATATGTATAATCTTTATTCGTTGAAGTCTCCTAGATGTACTGTCCGCGGTCTGCAGACCGCGGACAGTACACAATACCTCTCAAACTGAGTATGTAACCAAGGGTACATCCACACTTAACAGTGTAAACGCAACCAGAGTGTATCAAAACTATTCTCCCTGAAGATGGCCCAGCAGGGTCGAAACATGTAGGAGACTTTTACGAATAAAGATTGTATATATTTTGGTGCGTTAGTTGGTGTTTATTATTTCGTGCGTACATTTAGATTCCACTGAGAAGCACGTAGACTCTTGTAAAATTTTTGTCTTAATAGACATTATATCTAGAGGAAGTTCATTTAAATAGTTAGAAAGTAGTCTTAATTTTCAGCTCTCCTTTATTTATTCGCATTGAAAATACCATATTATTCGGCTCTGTTTTGACCACAACTTTTGTTTTAAAATAATTGAAAAGAAGTAGACATGAGAAGGAGAAACACAGAACCAACGAATGTCGTGTCCGACTACCGAGTAATCAATCTTCCAAGTTCCTTCTTTGCTGCCTCGTCCTCCTGTTATTCTTGCTTTCTTTTCTGACTTCTCTCTCTTCCCTGCATCTACCAACCGCAGGTTGTGTATTTCTGCTAAATCCCCTCCATCTCCGTCACTACAGATTACATGGGTAAAATGGCCGACATCTATCATTAACTGAATCAGCTCAATACAGTGCTTTCGTTACATTGTCACTACCTTCTAATATAGAAGGCCTAGGATGTATCCTAGTAAACTGGTTTTGTGAGGGTTAAAGGATTTTTTATAGAACCTTGTTTGAGAACATTTTGCCGAGGTTTTTGAATCAACTCGAGCACATTGTTGCCGTGAGAAGAGGAGAGTCTCAAGACGTTTGCTTTTCATTATCCCATTAAGCAGAAGTGCAAATCATCCTGTAAGCAAGCCATCCTATTGTGACTTTATTCAGTCCCTCCAGTTATTTTCCCTCCTAGCCCTACATCGTCTTTTCCGGTATCCTCGTTATTGTAAAATTCATCGCCGACGCCGCCGTCGTCGCCATCGCCGTCGTCACCGTCGCCGCCGTCGTCGTCATTACCACCACCACCGCCGCCGCCACCGCCACCGCCACCGCCACCGCCACCGCCGACTACTCAAAAGATAGGCCCTTTGCTCATTATTTGAGCGGCTTCCTTTCGTTCTAATTCCCACTCCCATATCCGCGCTACGATAGTGTTTATTGCACCAAACTGACAGATAAATTGCTCCGCCTGGATGGAGCAGCAGTGTTTTCGGTATTTGCTTTCAGTTCCAAACACTCGGTTAAAGTAACGGAGTATTGGTTTCACACATGGTCTTAGAGACAAAGCCAAGACACAATCTTGCCATTGTTAATCTGGACCAATAAGAATGTAGAAGCAGTTTCGTCATAGACGATCTGGTTAGCTCGAAGCAATGTTTACGCTTACTCTACAATGCGAATAAAGTTAAAAAATTTTGTCATAAATATCAGAAAATTTGTGCCTTTGCACTTCATCGATGAATATGGGTGTGGAGGTGATATCTATGCGTGTTCAGCCTCAGCATTAAGGGGAGATGTTGTCGGTTTTATGCTCTGAGCGCTTTACTGTAGTCAAGGAAAAGCAACCACAGGAGGCTTGGCGGGCTCCACAAGCCCTGGGGGCTGTTTGGAGCAAGGAAAACCCCTTATTCAGGCTAGAATCAAACCACTGTACCTCGGCTAACTAGCTTGTGCTCTAGCTGCTATCCCAGCTTACTTTATGAAACACAGTTAAAGACACATTGTTAAAATTCCGTATGTTATTATGGATATGACTTTTGAGGTTTGCACGGCGATCATGAAGTATATTACAGCCGTCTGTGGTGTGACATTTTGTACTCTGCTATATGTGTATCGATGTTTCAGGAAGAGCTACTGCCTCACTCATGAGTGTAGATAATGCTGTTAGAGACAACCGGTTCCTCTGAGATGTCGGCCGTTGTGTAGCAAAATATCCGGCCTCACATTTCAATTGACATAATTTAAATTATTTTTATAAACAAGGAGGAAACTTCGGAAAATAAAACTAGGATTAATAGCGGATCTAAAAAGTAAATAAACGTTACCTCATATAAGTTTACAACGTGTCTTCACTTACGTTTAAATTAACTTCACATTTTTTCATTAGCTACACGCAGTTACAGTCGGATATTGTGTTAACGTGGGAGGTGACGACAATATTGTTTCAGTTCATAGCAGTTAATGTTTTGAAGAAATCATCATAATAGTGCTGTCTTTAATGCTGACTTTAGAGGGAAATGGGCCGTGCCATGGCTCAGACAGTTTTCGACCTTTAACCACAGAGCACCGTCTTCAATCCCAGGCAAATCCATGTGGGATTAAGGGTGCACAAAGTGGCTCTGAGACAGGTTTTCCTCCTAGGTCTTTTCTTTCCTCTGTCAGTGTCATAAAACCAATGCGTCATACTCATTATTTCATCTATTACCGACACTATGTAGCATTGAAGTTTTCAGCGTTTTCAAGTAACACACTTAACAAAGGTAAAAAAAAGGTAAAGCAGTCCCACTACAGGCCTGGACAGGCCCACAGGGTTCCAGGAGGTCGAGGCTCCCAGATTTCTAGACAATCGGCGCTTGAAGGTGGTAAGGTTGTCAGCCATACGCACCGGCCGCGTTTACCGCCCAGGAAATATTCCTGGTACTCATTTCTGTTAGAGGCTGAGTCGACCCCAGGGCCATAGTGCGACAGACAGGATTATGTCAATGAAAAATCCACTGACACCGTCGGGAATCGAACCCGCGACCTGCCGGTTTGTAGCGCAGTGCCTCAACCAACTGCGCCACCGCGGCCCCCACACACTTAACAAAAGGAAACTTATTTGTAATCGGATAGAATTAACTTAAACGCGTGGGAGTGAAGAGAATGTATTGATGGAGTGCAGCAGTAGAAATATCAACATCCAGTTTGAAATAGCTTACACCGTACGGACCGTCTGATATCGCAACCGTTACATTAAGGCGATGAGATTCTTGTAGCTTATTCTTTCCTACAGAAGTAAAGGAAGAGAAAGCATTTTTCAGCAAACCAAAGCTACACAACTGGCCCACTCGCTTCGTTGTTTACGACATTCGTGCACGAGACATATACATACAAGTGGAATTCTTATTTATATATAGTATAGCTACTCAAATTTGACGACGCACTAAGGTTCTTACTTGTATTTAGGAGGGGTCTCGTTGGAACATCGGCTGGGAAAGTTTCTGAACTTAGGGTGTTCATGTTTTTTGTTTCGGTTTTCTCAGGAAACTACGAGGAAGATAAGTTATGTTAGAATAGAGACGCTTCCTTTCACATCCTTTGGATTCATATATGCTTCCATTGTCTTGAGTTACTTTTTGCATCGTTAAGTCAGAGAAGCAGTCATCTGTCCCGTGCCTCCTCTATAATTCTGTCACTGATTCTTGTGATATGAAGCCACGCGTTGGAATATTAAGGAATTTATCTTGTGTATTAAATTAAGATCTACTGGCAATAGCCGTGGTTTATTAGGAAGGACGGTAACGTGTTTGCCCAACTCCTCTGAAGATACTCGTAATCATCAAGCTGTCGTTTGTATTCCTTATCCAGTGAACTTGGTCTCCACAGAATAGCGCCCCCAGTCCGGCAACTAGTTTTATTTCAGTGCACTCGTCTGGAGCCCCAGTAGAATCTCTTCTGGGTCCACATCTTGGTTGGTTGGTGAGACTCCCCCTGCACTTGAGGGTGGCTGCGTCATGCGCAATAATCCCACTTGATCCCTTAGTTACCCCGTCTTGTTTCCACAATCTTCTCCTTCTCTCTCTACATTTCTCTATAAGCATCTGTCTCTTGCTCTCTAGGCAGCCATTTCCTGTCAGTTCATCCCCCACCTCCACCCTCCATCAAGTGACGTCACAATGTTAATCCCATCCCCCCAGCTTCAGTTGCCCCGCCTATTACTACCGAGGCCTGTTTGTACGATAACATCCAGCATAATGTTATCTTGAGTAAATCCTACCCTTACCTTTCAATTGGAATAATATTATTCATTGATCAAAGCGTGCTTCTGGAATTCAGAGCGCTCTTTAATACGTCACACTCATGTAACATGAGAGCGGGCTTGCATGATTTCTACACAGTTCTGCATCTAATAGTGTCTTTGTGTCTTCATTACGGAACTGGGTTACGGATGACATGAAATTATTGCTAAACGAAATACAAATGACTGATTTTAAAGGCAAATGTCCAGTAAAATTCAAAATAGTTACTTTAAATTGAATTATAGTAGGGTTGCATAAATTGTTTTGGATATGACACAATATCTAGGAAGGTGACCGTGATATAAGCAATCAGATAGCCCAGTATCAAGAGCATTGCGGGGCAATGTACAAACAGTAACTTAAAGAAGTGCCAGTGTTAATATCTTATGATGGCAGCTACGTTACTTTCTTATGAAAATGAAACTTAGTTTAAGAGTAACATACGTGAGTAAAATTCAAGCAGCAGAAGTTCAATTTTTTTGGAAGTGCCAACGATGCAACAGAGTAGACAAAATTAAAGACTAATATTTATGCTTATGTGGAAGAAACCAAATAATTTTCCATTAAATGAGACAAAAGAAATAAATCAGCCCTGTAGAACATAATAAAAAGCAGAAGGGCCAGGAAACATTGTACCTGCTTTAGAAATAAAAAGGACCTTGACATATAGGGTGATGTCCATGAAGCCGGAAGAATTTTGATTTAGTCCATGGTGGGGAGAAGAGTAAGAAAAGGGGTTATGGTGGAAAACGGAGATAGGGTTATTATCTTCCTAATTATACAAATTGAGAAAAACAAAGCCTGTATAATAAGAAGGAAGGGTAACCGGGTTCGTCACAGCTTACATAGGAACTGCTTTCAGAAACACGTTGTTGAAGTAAAGATAGAGGGAAGGATGGAAGTGACGGGAGGCCGAGGAAGAAGACGTAAGCAGCTACTGGATGACCTTAAAGAAAAGAGAAGATTTTGGAAATTAAAAGAGGAAGCACTAGGTCGCACTTTGTGGAGAATTCGCTTTGGAAGAGGCTATGGCCCTGTCGTTAAGACCGACTACAGAATGAATGATATACGCATGTCAGTAGGAAGAGGGCCCTATTATTTTTTTATGTTATTTAGAAATCATACATGTGAGAGTCTCACATAACTTGCCTAAGCTATTTTTGGGAGAATAGTTACTTTTATATACTTTCTCCATCTTTACTAGCAGTCTTCTTCTACGTTAAAAACACTCTCAAAGTTGACCACCTTCCAGTGCTGCCACCGGCGCACGGCATTCTGAAGTGCCTTGCCATGCACTCAGTGCTGTCCTCGCAGGCTCTCTTTCAAAGAAACTAAAGACGGCACGTCTGATGTTGCGAGATCAGTACTGCAGCATGGGTGCAGCAGCACTCTTAATCGTGAGCTTATAATGGCCCCAGTGATGCGCACAAATGTGTGGCCAGGCGTTACCACGGGGGAGCAATATTTCTGATATTTCTTTGTTGAACAAACTTGAGGAAGGCGAGTATTCCTACTTCTTACTGTTTAAATATAGCGGCTATGGCTCAGTGGACACGGAAATTGACAAGAACGCCTTTGTGATCGCAAAAGATTGTAGCCTGATCTTTCCTGCTAATGGCGCACCCTTGAATTTCCTCTTCCGTGGGTACGTCGTGTGGCTTTCGTATTCCGTCGATTACTGTTTGGATTAGGGTCAGAAATATCAGTCCTAGTTTTAATATCTCAAGGAAATTTGCGAAAGGAAGCTGTGTCTTATCCATGCAAATGAGCGTTCGCGTGCATCTCTTAGTATGTTAGCATACGGCTTGAAATAGACCAGCACTTTGATAATTGCCACTAGGCTGCCTTTGCTCATGAACACGGTCGAGCATAATTTATGGTCGCCTCATATCATTTTATCAACCTGGCATTACTGCAGCGCAAGGGCATTTCTGTCTGATTGCCTCCCGTAAATAAATTTATGAATTCGAAATTGAAGGTGAATAAATAATTTATTTTTGGAAAAAATCGGTTTTAAATTTAGACCCGAAGATACGGTATTTTTACAAAATCTTCGTTTTTTCCTGAGTATGGTGGGTAAGTTTTCGATAAATAGTCTATCTAAAACAGGCTTTACCACTTTATTCCACATCCTTTCCAATACAATGTTTACAGTCACCCAAATTTTCACCGCTATGTGACCTACTACTGCATGGAGAACTGTTGTTCTTGGAAGATTGTTGGTATTCGAGAAATTCCCCGCTTTTTATGGAATCCGATATTTAATTACCATATTGAGAAAAGCGCCCTGCTTTTCCCTATCCAGAACTATGTAAATTTAGTCCATATATTTTCCAGCCCTTGTGGATAAGGTTCAGTACAAAATTACTTTCCTATTTACACCTCGTCTTTCATATTTCTTTCCATCAGGTCCGCCGACAAATATTTCGTAAGCTTCTTCACAATTAAATCAAAAGATACCGTCTGTAGGGAATAATACCTGTCTCTACTTTACCTGCCGCATGTTTCGGCATCTCCTAAGCCATTATCAAGGAGTGTCAATCACAAGGAGAAGCCACAAAGGTAATTTATACCCTTTGATAATGGCCACTGTGGGGCCAAAACATATGGGAGGTGTGACTTGTACACAGTTAGGGGTTATTTCCCCTAAAAGTGTATTTGTTTGTTTCATTACGAAGATTAGATAAAAATGCACGGTGATGTGAAACACTGTAAGATATTACGTAAACAGTTATCATTTGTAAAGTGCGGGCTATGCGAGAAGCTGATATTATTCTCCATGACCTGATTACTTTTATAGTAATTAGATTTCATCCATTTTTATGAATGAAATATGAAGGAGACCTAGGCCCATAACGCCGACGAAGCCGCTGAATTCAGAGTGAATCCTAACGGAATAGAAGATAAGGGGAAAGAGGGGTCAACTATTGGTTGTCATAAACTTAATATTATACAGCTTGTCTGTAGGCCTATGTCGATTGCCATATTTGACAACAAAATATAAGTAAATGCGAATAGTAACACAGTGTGTGCTTTGTGTGCTTTATAATTTAAACAATCATATTGCATTTGCTTATAGCTGAAAATTCAAATGCGATAATACGCGCCTTGCGTTCGTAAGGTGCCCGGCTCGAATTTTGGCCGGGACGCAGGCTATACTGACTGAAAGTTTTTGACATTTTATTCAGTCCCTCCAGGGAAAATTGGGATGGAACTTTAAATTATGCCATGAACAACATTTTTCACATAATTTACAATATTTCATTATCTTCATTATTTGATATCATTCAGCCATTTAGCGCTATATAGTCTGGGTCACTAACAGCAATGCAGTTTATCTCACTTTCTTAGTGAAAGAAGAGAATGCCTGCAAATGCTTCACTAAGCACGACGGGAGAGAAAGTAAGACGCAAGAAATATTATTTAATTTTAGCACTCAACCGCTAATAAAATAAAAAAATAAGGGGAAAATACAACTGTGTGTAATATAAAGAATTAGGTTATATTCGTGTGTTCTTGGAAATGTGAGCACGGTAACTTAAGTTAAATCTGTGAATCTTATTCCCATTAGTTAAAAAGCACGTAAAACTAACACTTACGCTGTGTTCGTGCTACCCAGAGTACGTTGGATTCCCATCTGGCTTAGAGTTGGCTGACTGAACACTAGGCCTGGTCTCAACTGTTAGCATAGGGTCTGCATGCGTAAATATTACGTACAGCTGGCTGGATTTTCCAATCGGCGCGTTACATGTATAAGTCCCACTCAAACAATATCGCACATGACAGGTTTTCATCAATCAAACCTGATTCCAATCGAGGCACAAGCACACATATCACATAATATAGTGCACAAATACGTAATCACATGAGAGTGACATGTGACAGCAATGTGCCGCATATTGAAGGCTTTTTGCAACCCGTTCTTTTGACTACTTCCGCCGTACGAAACGAAATTAAATGAAATTACGCTCACACTAGTGCTGTTAACACTGTGCAATATGGCATATTGGAACCGCTCCAACCTGCTGCGTTTACTGTTTGATTGTATTTGTGCAGCAATTACAACCGTATGGTTTGTTCTGCTGCGTTATGGTTAAGGCCGTACTTGAGTGACGCAATATACTACCGTCGGCAAATACAAGGAATGTAATCGTTCTTGTTGTCCGGCCATACTAATATATATATATGTCATTAAGAATCAGAATTTACAGCAAAAGAGTGAATTTGTATTGGGAAGTGGAAGTATAGCTCCACGAATATTTAACATCGACACTAGGTGGAAGTGAATGGTAAGCTTCAAGCTCCGTTATCATTATCCCATTCATTCAGGGATCTTTGCGCCGTAAGCAAGAGAATATATCTGTCTCTACCGAGTATCGAACCCCGATTCCTTTGTTGGTATCCTGAGTGTATTTTCCGGCTTATAATAATACTCTGATGAAAAGAAGAAGAAAGGATGGATAAAAAAATAGGAATAGCGAAAGATGTGGGATGACGTTTAGGGAATAAGCGGACTGGACACAAGAAAGGAGGATGGAAGCATAAAAGGAACTTCAATAAGCGGGAGAGAGAAGGAGGTTTGACCGAAGGAAATAATAAAACAGCAGACATGAACGAGTTAAAAATTAACGGACAAAAGATACAAGAGAACAGAGAAAGAGTAGAAGAAACGTGGCATATGAAAAGGAGGGTAAAAGAACTGCACAAAAATTGGAAAACAGAACGTCACTGAGAGGAGAAGGAACTAAAGAGAAAAACGCTAATTTTATTTAAGTTTATTTAACTGTGTTGTCATTAGTTTGGACATATATTTCATTCTAAGCCCGGTACTAAGTGGAGGTGCGTGGTCAGTATCACGTTCCGTCCGCTTCCCTCCTACCCCATCTTTCCTGCAGAGCAGATTCTGCATTGAAAATTGGACAAACACACGAGAAAAGTGTTAAGATTCTACTGAAAGCACAGGAACAATATTTTCAGAGTTTCAGAATCAAGGGTCATGGCCCTAAAGAGGTGAGTTCAGTCAGAGCAAACCTAATAAGGCTTCTTGGCATTATTCATGACCATAATTTATTGTAATTTACAAATTTATGCTAGCTATTAGTGCCATTTATTCCAGTTATTATAAATTTCAAACCTATTCCCCCCACATCGAGAAGCCAATATCCTCTAAATTACTAGTGTGAACATCAGTAACTCTGATCTGCTTGATGAAAGATCGGACAACGTGTCTCAGATGTAGAGGAAGGGGATAAGGGATTTTCGAACACATTCAAATTCAATCATACTGGTCGACCAACCATCGCCTTTCTTCCCGAGAGACTTTTCTAGCTAAAGAAAGCTTTGCAAACAGCAAAAGGAAAAGGAAAGGGAGATGAACTGGAAACAAAAAAGGTGTAAGTCACAAGCCAAATTATATATCTATAACAGTAGCAGCAAGACGTAGACTACTTTGTGGTAAAGACCAACTGAGTAGGAAGTGTAAGCTACTGTCCATGACCAACGTAAAATGTTATTTTATCTGGGTAGAATTAGGTAAAGCAGGAGCCTTATTTAGTATAGTTCTGTTAGAGAAATCTGGCCGAAGAGTAATAATTTGGACGCTTTCAGGAGGCATATTTTCGAAATCTGAAAGACTTATCGACTAAATTGGCACATTCTTTCGTGAATCTCCTCAGACCCACCAGCAAAATGCTGGGGTAGTACCTTAATCTAGGCCACAAAAGCATCCTTCCTTGTGCTTTAAAATGCAGAATTTCATTTCCTTCCGTTATTCGGCGCTGTGTATCCTCGTCGTATAAAAAGCAAAAAATACAAATACGAAATGGAACCAGAGCCCGGGACCCCCAAAACAGAAAGCAGGAGTGTTAGGCACTCCACTGCGAAGTACCCACTGGTGTAAGCAAAGGGTCTCGGATAGTCTGAACAGAGGGCGTGATATCGGAGTTCCGCCGCCGTGTAAATGAGGTCTTCGCACTTCTGGGATGTTACGCAGCGTAGATTGGTAGTTGCCGAACTATTGGTCCCATCTTTAAGGGTCAGACCGTCCAATAATAATGACTGCTTGACCATCGAAGGTGGAACTGATAGGTTGTCTCGAAACATCGGTAGCTAACTAAAAATCTACTCTGTGTAACATTCCAGAAGAGAGAATATCTCAACATTAGTAGTTGCCTCCGTTATGTTCTGTGACATTATTTCAAGTTTTGTGCTTATACTTTTTCTGACTTCTTTTTTATGCATTCCTAATGGCATTAGTGTTGTTCAAGAACGTGCAAGCTTATACTGTACTTCAATTAAAATGGCGGATGTGCGCGTGGTTGTCTGGTGTTCACACCTAAAGACTGCCAGTGCTGTACACCGGGACAGAAATATCCATTTCGAAGACTGCCTGGTCGAAGAATACTGGCAAGATTTATAAGCTTAGATAAACAGGCATGTTTCCGTCAAAAAGCTTGCTTTGAGCCCAGAAAATACCGCAGAATCAACCAGAAGGGCCCTTGTACTGCTAGACGTTCATGTTCCGTGGGGAAAATTTGCCGAACGATCCATTGGTAACAGTTTTGACCATTTTACACATATAGCTGGTGAGGTCTCGCATCTTATCTGTTACTTAAATATTTAACCTTATGAATTTCGATTGAATTATGCGTTATTCGTAATCATACACTTCTGGTCTCCTTGCTGGGGATCATATCTAATAACGAGTAAGGAATTGTCGTTTTCACAATAGGCAGAATTTCTTGACTGGTTGAGCAAATGTTATCTTCTCAAGAAGGACACTTTCTCTGGAGTAATTTACTTCCTTCTCTCCAGGGCTGATTTTTAAGTTCTAGGAATCCCTCAGGAAGATGTTTCAATCACCTGTGTCTTAAAGTTCTGTTTGTTTTAAATGCATAATAACTCTGTAAACGCTTCTGACATGCAAATGCGGAACTTACCACAGGCACACAAAATTAATTCGATTTGTAAAACAGTAGTCATATTTGAATGATTGAAGAGAAGCCCTTCATGTTGAGAATCTGAAAATCGAACCAAACACTGCTCCTAATTTTGCACATTTAATTCGATTTCGGACTGTTTTATGATTTACTTTGCTTAACCAAATTTGGCAAGTTGCAAAGGTCAAAGTCATAAAAGGGAAAATGGAGAACTAAATTTATGCCTTTGTACCCTAAATGAAGCAAAATAGAAATATCTTCAGAAAGTCGTATAATATTCCGGATTTGAGAGGTTATATTTTTACAGTAATATTTCACGTAGGATCATTTCATTTTATATTTGCTTGTATTTATTTTCAGTAACGCAGTATTGAATTGAACACATTCGTTAGGAACAAAACGAAACACAGAAACTTTTATGTAAAAAAAAAGGCAGACCTCACAAACAAATAAAACGTTCAATTAAAAATATAGGCAACATATAGTTGAAACCCATATGTTTCAGCATACAGGGGTATATCAAAATACTAACATGTGTTCTGGGAGCCATAAAACAGCCAAGTAAAACTTTCATATGTTCTTGGCAAAACGCACATAAAAGAAACGCATTCTTATGGGAAATTGAGAGGTGCGAGGAAACATAAAAAGGCAGTCGGCCTTGAGGATGCAGGTTGCGAGGACGGGTGGCGGATGCAACTAATTCACAGTTGTTCTAATGGCAGTAATTGGCACAACACTGTCGAACCTAGAGAGTGAAATTGAATTCTGACTTGATGCTTCGAAACCAATAGCCATGACCCTACCTCTGCTAAAATTATGATATCCTGAGATGTATCGCCGTGTAGTTTAACACGTGGTTCCTGTTTTGGAAGGATTTGCTGCCTCCATGTTCACGGTACAGAGCAAGCCTTGCGGGTTTAGTGTTGCGGGTATAGGGACGGAAACAATGGGGCACGGGCTGTTGGTAATTTTCCTAAGCTGGTGATATGCCCGCCAGTCAAAGTAATTGCCCACCCTGGAACTGCTCTAGATGGCTGTACTCGCTTGAAATGTCTGCATTTGCACTTCCGGGTGCTTGAAAGAGTTAGTTGGTAGTCTGGAGTGAAAAGTACATGAAACATTATAAATTCGAATATTGAAGTGAATGCCTGTACGCTTACGCATTTCAGACGCACTATGCACTAATCTGAACTTACTGCTCAACCCATAGGCTAGTTCAGTATAGGCAGATCTGACAAACCATAATTAGAGAAATTGTTGTTTCCATGCAAGTCATGTTGAGGTCGCAAGAGTGGTTCTTGCTGCTACCACCGCATGACAATTCTTTATTACTTCTGAAGTCGTAGTCTTCTTAATATATTCAGCTTACATATAAATCTCGAGAAAACAGGGCTTTTGGGCTAGAGGTAAAACCTTCATTGTCGCTATTGTAACTAGGCTACTGGCTGAACAAAGGTGGGACAGACGTACTGCCGTCACCTGCAAAAAAGTTTATTATTTTTATTAAACTAATATGTTGTATTTGACGGCAGTACGCATATCAATATTTGATGTGATCAGCTACAAGGGGATGAATTCAACAGAAATTGAAAGAAGGGAGTTTTAATTTTCGGCAATAGGCGTTTCTCCTTTCTGTGTCCGAACGTCCCTGTGTCCATCCAGCCAGCCTCGAGTACACTGGAAATGGGGAGCCCTTTCGATTAAGAAAAAGCGGCCTTGCCATGAAGCTGATCAGTCATACCTGCCTAGTGCCGGGGCTAAGAATACGTGAAGTTCAACCTCCACTTTCCTTATCGTGTTGCTTAATTAAGCAAAGGGATACATTTTTCTTTAACTGCACGCATATATTGATGCCCCTGACACTAAACCCACTCTTCCCGTCACTCCGTTCTTGAAATAGACGCTTCTGCTTTGCTGAAGGAGATGGAAACTGCGGGTGTTGGGTGGGAGGTGCGTAGTAAGAAAAGGAAGAAAAGTGCAGAAAGAAGAAGTATGGTTTTGGGTGGTCGATCAAAAAGCCGTTAGATTCCAAAGTCGTCAACATTTCAAATGAAGGAAAACCAGGGGATTGGGCAGGACCAGTGAAGGCTGCTGGTCACACTCCGACTCCACATCAAAAAGAGATAAGCGCAAGGGAGGGACGGAGGTTTTATTTGAAAGAGTCTGGAGAACGAGGATTCTATAATAATAATAAAAGGAAAAGCAGGAGAAAGAAAGAATGAAATTGGAAGAAAAATATATTACTTTTGCAGTTGTGGTTGTAGTAGCGGACCATCTTTTTCAATCCACTTATTTTTCACGTCTCACTCGCAGGCAGTTGTTACTTGCTGCGGCAGGAAGTACGAGCTTGAACTGATTGTAAATGCCAAGGCACGGAAACGAGGAACTTCCTTGTGAAGAATATGGCGTTCTTTTCTACGCAGAGAATCAAACTGCCATATGCCTTAGCTACAAGCTATTTCCTAGAAGAACAGTGAAACTTATTTGAACACAATAAGATCCCTTTTCTTCTTCTTTACTATCGGGGTAAGCAATCTGTTATGTCTGTAGTTGATCTCTCCTTCAATTCTTTGATCGTTAAAATTCTCTTCTTCCATTCACTTTGTATTTACTCGTAAAAATTCATAATCATATTATCTTCTACGCGCCCAGTTCGTGCGTGACTTTCTTTGTATCTGAAAGCATTCGGCAGCTTTTTTTTTCAATTAATGTATAGTGCTGCGTAATTTTAAACGGGAAATTTTACAGTTGCTAATTCTACCTATGATTGCCACAAATAACCCTTGCGTTGATTCGATCTTGCACATTATAGCCGTTGGGGAAAGCCATGAAATGTCGCTGAATATGCAAGCCGTAAAGTTGCGAAGTCCTTGAAGGACATATTGGGACCCTTGTCACTGCTGATACCTGGAAGTAAATGTATCAGGAACGATCGTTGCTGTAACACACACGGAATCATTGGTCCCCGTGCTGCCCATCTTGCTAAGGATGTGTGTATCCGTAGTTATGAGAATGGCTCGGTACAGTGGGAAAGAATAACAACAGGATGTGAAGAGCTGGGCTTATGGGTAGGATAAACAGACACTTATATCTAGGCCTACTGTATGTCAGGAGGTCATTGGGTGAAACTGGCCAACCTCATTATGGCAGCATTGTGAGTGAATGGATGAATGAAAAGAGGGATGTCGAGGCTTTATTTGTAAGTAGGACGATTGCAGTTATCAATCTTTTACACAGGCTTCTGGACTGATTTAATTTTGTGGTAACATTCTGCATAAGCACCGTACACAAGAATTTGGTGCTTATGGGCTCAATTAAATTTTAATTTATAATTGCGTGTACAGGAACAACTAGGGCCCAATGAAGGGCGTTTGTGAACCCCGCAGTAAACATAGGGGTTCCATAAACAGCATGCAATTTTTTGAGTTAACTGAGCTGTTACTGATTTCTCAAGAACCACTTTGTTCAGCTAAACAAATTTAGCTAATTTATAGTACCGTAAGAAACAAACAACACAATAAGAAACCAGCCATGTAAGAAATCAACTTGCAAGCACCGGTACCATTCGCGGCTTACGGTTTTACTTTGCTATCTTTGTTCTGTTTTCAGTGCAGGCGCACGAATAAGATACGCCGCCTTTGGACAGCTTTGAATGGTTGTACACCCCTTGTTACCTATGCTGCGTTTTTCGGCACAAATATTGTAGGTCCAGGATTATCTCAGTGGTGGACAAAGCGTTAAAGAATATAATACACCTTTCCAGATCGGTGTATTATTACATTCTTAATATGAGTTTACTGAAAAATGTATGTATTGGGCATAGGGTAGTTGCGTTTTAAACCATGTATTTAATATAATATGGCCCATATATTTTCAGTAACAGAGTAACAGTTTTGTACAGTTAAATCCACACACATTTTCTGCCACAGGTATATATTTTGTATTGTTTTTCAACCATATTTTTTGTTCCTTTTAATGTATGTTTTGCAAGAAGTTTTAGTTCCAAAATTCTCTACGCATATCTTGCGTCCCCCATTCCAGTGTACAGTAGATTAATGACATTCGATGTGAGCGCAAATCAGTGCCTGTGAACTTTCATCCTTTTTAGTATTAGCTATCTGCTTGAACTCTTATTGAACTTGGTGTTTACACGGTGTCTGACTGTGCCTCACAAGTGACAAAACATTTCAAGGGGGGGAGGGACAGACACTATATTTACGGGGGGGGGGGGGATATACGTCTTTGAAATTTCCTACGCAGTGCCTGCTCGCCCTTCTGGTAAAGGGAGTTTGGAGGCAAAGCAGATCTTTGGAAATTGAAGCATGTAAGGCAGTGGAAAGTGAAGTGTTTGAGTATGCAAGGGCCAGGAAGTGGACAGTTTGGGGGACTGCATTGTGACAAAATTTCGGTGTTGCTGAGAGTTTCAGGCTTTGAGTTGAAATCTCGAAATCGGTTTTAGGACGGCTGCGCGAGAGAAATTTAATTTCATCTGCATTATGTATGACAAACCATTTCCTGTCTCACCGAAAACAAAATCACTACCCACTGCAAAAACAAAGGTTAATTCCGCTTGGAAAGGTAATCGTTATTTATTGTGAGAATCATACGTAACACGTGAACACAGTCTGCGAGCAAAATGTAGAACTGCAGAATATTAGAGAATTGGGTATATAAGTAATTATCATGGAGCTTTAAAGTATTAATGTGGTGATACCAATGGCAGTACTTTAGTAAAACTTTAAATGAAATAAACAGAGAAAGCGACAAAAAATGATCTACCAGAAGCAAGACGCGTTACAGTCTCATATTTCTTTCCACATACATACACTCCATTTCTCCACTACCGCTTTTAACAAATTCCAGCTCCTTCTCCACTCATCTCATTCAACTTTATAGTTCCGCTTCAACCGTCTCCTACGGAAGGGGGTGTAGGGGGGTAACACTAAAATCCTCACCCTCAGCACAAATTTTCTTAAGCGGATCAAATGACTTGGGTGGTAAAGCCTTCCAAGACTTAACTTGACTTACGTAGCGAATCCTCGACTGTCACAGGCGACTACGTGGCTCAATAGACGAGCCTGAACGAGTAGGAATACCCCAAGTGTTTGGGCAGAGCAGGAGGGGAAATTGAGACGAGTGTTTCTTTTACAAGACTTAGTATCGAGAATGTAGGGTTGGGCGACTAATTTTGGACTGAGGAGGTGATTTTGTATTTGTTTGCTTTCGATGCTTGTTTGAGGATTTTTCTCCCCTGCTGTGTGGAATGTGAGTGAGAGGTAAATGAGGAAATATTTAGTTTGGATAATTGTAGAAATAACTCACGTGTTCACGTCAGACGGTGGAATACTTATGGAAATTCAACAACTGCATTTCTGTACACATATCCCTACGCCATTAGTAACATTTAGAGGAGAATATACCAAGTGATGTGCTCACCATTTCAGTTGATCTCAGCTACATCACGTGTTAGTCACAAGAGTTGCATAGGGAAAATTAAAAATAAAAGTGAGTGTTTGTCCTTCGCATTCCATGTTTTGTCTTTGGAACTATTCATTGACTTTCGATGCACGTCGGGAAGGAAATTAACTTATGCACGGTAATAGAGTAAATTTTATTTTGCTTTGTACCAATTAACTGTAGCGCCTGTTTTACGTGAAGACCAATTGAAATCTGTAATTCCCTATAAAGTAGCGCGTTAGAAAACAGTTTGTGTTACAAAAATATAGTTTTATTAGGGCATACATAATTTTCGGGATTGAAGCTTCTGCCAATATGAAGTATATTTAACGAAATGCCAGCGAAAGAATATTTCGCTCTGTACATGACTAGCTATTAAGTGTTTTGCATTTTACCATTGAGTGTAAACGCGAGAATATTGGCGATTTTCGTCCAGGTAACTTCGTTTTGTCTACACGGTCCCTGAGCGCTGTCGAAAGCTTACATTACGCACGTCTTACGCGCCACTTTTGTCGAATCTGTGCTAAACCTTTTAAAGCCTAGCGGTAACTTTACGTACCACCAGGTTTAACATTAAAAAATTCTACGTGGTGCCCACATTGCGTTTATGTGTTTTGTACGGATCTCAGAACAAACAGCAACTTTTGCCTTATAAAACATTAAGAGATTGGTTTTTATAACCGAAGTGGAGAGTGTTTACAGCGCGGTACGCGCTGAGTCCTTATATAAAACAGATATGTTCCGTCTTTAAAGGGTTAATGTATTACAACACTGGTCTCTTAATTGTGTACGCAGCGTTGAGTAATGGTTCTGTTCCGAAGTTTTGGGACAAGTATCGGTGCCATGTTTAAGGGTCAAGCTTGACCCTTAAACATGGCACCGATAAGTTGCGGTGCAGAACTATTAGTCAACGCTGCTTAACCTTTTAAAGCCTAGCGGTAACTTTACATACCACCAGGTTTAACATTAAAAAATTCTACGTGGTGCCCACATTGCGTTTGTGTGTTCTGTACGGATCTCAGAACAAACAGCAACTTTTGCCTTATAAAACATTAAGAGACTGGTTTTTATAACCGAAGTGGAGAGTGTTTACTGCGCGGTACGCACTGAGTCCTTATATAAAACAGATACGCTTCGTCTTTAAAGGGTTAATGTGCCACTTAAAACTGGTATTACTGTAGCCCTGTCCTGGTTACTGTGTCACGCAGGTGTCAGTTATAAATGCCGCCGCCAAGGACGCCACTCATCAACGTACCTTTCTAACTTTCATTTTAAATTTGGGCTTAGAACTGCCCTCTCGTATTGCAAGCAGTTCAGTACCCAGCGACATAAATTACTGGATGTGGAACACATTGTCCACACAAAGAGGTCCTCTTGTTGCCCTCCGTCGAGAGGAGACTGTGACCACAGGACTGAGAGTGGACCGTAACCGTCAAGAACACTGTCACATTTAACCGACCTCCCAACTGTCCTTCCTTTAAGTTATGTCTTATTCTCCGGCAACGTCAGTCGATTGCCCAGTGCGCACCATCAAAAAGGAAATATTTCTCCTGGCACACACAGTTACTGCACAACTGTATGACGAGACTATTATTTTAAACCAAGTATTAGCCTGTTCACAAGCCACTGATATTTGTCGCCTCACTTAACCTCTACATATCTAAAGTGTTTTAACCAAAAGAACTTACCAAATCTACGACAACGATATATCTTTAACTCGTAAGTAGGAGGCGAAGAGCGTCAGCAGCAGAAGCGGCTATAAGCCCAAAACTGCTGCCACTACTGTTTTTCTTTATCTTAATTTTATTCCATTACTATTTGATCTACGTAATAAATTTTAATGTCTGCTGGATCAGAGTAGACCAAAAACGGTTTGCGAAATACCATTTCAGCCTCCGGTAATGTCGAAATAGTCTGTGATTTTTCCTTCCTTTTTTGTTGTGGTTTGGTTAACGACGCAGCCTGTAACTCAGACTATATAGCATTAGAGGACTGGCAGTATGAGCCTAATAACAGATTGGGAAGGGTGTGGAAGGGAGCGGCTGTTTCCTGCTTACGATGAAGAGGGGTAGAATGGCGTAAAGATGTATGAAAATCATACGGAATTTTGAACTGTCACACACCAGAAACAGATACACGCACGCGCACGCGTACGCCCTCAGCATGGTGATATTACAAGTATACTATTTTCTGTAAGGAAATATATGTTGCTGAAGAAAATATGTTGAAGCAGCAATGAAATCAGTTATACCTCTCATATTCAGTAAGCACCATCGGTACATAGCGGCAGCCGCCTTGTATCTCTCTGGTCTAAGTTTTCGTTTCGAATAACTGGCAGACATTCTGTTAATTGCTGGTAGCCGTGAATTCAGTCGGGAGCAATTACCTGCAGTCTACTCACGTTGCGCATAATTAATCACGCAAGATATTACGAAAATTTATCGATTGAGTAGGAAAGAATTATTCTTGTAAGCCATTACATTGCCTAATTAGAACCCTTGTGTGACACGCATTGAAACGATAGGTGATTGCTTTGAATTGTTACATGAAGCCGTTTTGGCATCCTGTCTGGTTTCTCTGTTTCATTTTGAAGTAAAGGTGTCCGGTGCTTAAATATTTAAGTTCCAGTGGTTACTGTATGTATCGGCAAGTTTAATGTTAAAAAGCACGTTCAGAGTGTTATATAGAGTTTAGAAGTACTACACACACTCAACGAACCAGAATCAGCGTTGCTCTTTCACTATAAGCCTTATACGTCTACGGGCTGGACGGCTATTTCCCTGCGCAGGATTAACCTGTTGGAATTCGTAATAAAGACGGTCTTGTCCACTGAGACGTACGACGTGAATCCTGATGTGCGAGTACAATTCAGGTTCATTTCAGTCAGAATTCGTACAGTCATAACAAAGAACGCATTCACAACACTGGACAAGGCGAAACAAAACACAGGACATATGCGAGATCTAAACTTGGCGGCGGTCAGTCTGAAGACTGCTCATCATGTGCACATTCTAGTATTTGTGTGTGCTTGACAAGTGTAAGACACTGGACAGACACACCCCCGTACACACTCGCCACGGAGCGCACCCCAAGGCGACTATGACAGCAGTACTCAGACTCACTATTTATTAAGGTGTGGTCTTGAGCCTCATAGAGGTGGGGAGAGGTCGTTGACGCTAAGACGTGTAACAGACTTCCTGGCATTTGCGAAGTGACTTGGTCTTGGTCTTCGAAGTGTTATTGCAAGCACCATATGCGGAATGACATGTGTGAGAGGTGCAGACGTTTCTTATATTCAGCACTAGACGAAGGTCAGGGGTTACGATCCACCCCTCCCCCCTTCCCCGCGGAGGGTGACTCCACACCCATTGAATAGGAGAGTCGGAGGTACCCAGGGCACGCCTAGACGTAGAGATGAAGAGAGGAAACTGTGCTCCATCGGGAATGCAACCCCGATACTCCGGTTGTCCACCCGTAGCCCAGCCACTATGCTGAGCTGCACTGACTCATGATGGTAGTGTGTAGCTTTCTACGCGCGTTCGCAACATTGCGAAAAGCGACTGCTAGCTTCGTCATGTCTGTCCGCATGGAACAACTCGCCTCCCACTGGATGGATTTTAATGAAATTTAATATTTGAGTATTTTGAGAAAATCTGTGAAGAGAGTTCAAGTTTAATTAAAATGTGACAAGAATAACGGCTACTTTACATGAAGACCTCTGACAGTATCTCGCTGAATTATCTTAAAATGAGAAATGTTTCGGACAAATGTTGTAGAGAAAATCAAAACACACGCTCTATTTTCCGAAAATTGTGCCGTTTGTGAGATAATTCGGAAGACTATGGTAGAGCCAGACAGGCCACACATGACAATATAATAAGTAGCATGCGCTTTGTATGCTGGGTAATTAAAGCTGCTGGCACACACTCACAATATGTAATACTTCTTGCTTTTGGACGGCAATAATGGTTACGCGAGCGAGTCTCAAAGTTACGTTTATACGTACATTGTTACATAAGTTAAAGTGACATCATCTGGCCAAACTCCTAAAATGTTCTTTACTTTGCTGTTTAAGAAATTATGAACCGTTGTAAGCAGGTACATTATATTTTGTACGGCCACTCAGGGGCGTAGATTGTGGCAGGGGCGACTGGTGCAGCTGTTCCGGGCAGTAGAGTCCAAATGGCAGCAAAGAGGGCAGCAAAATGAATTCTTCAAGTACAAAAAACGATTTTCTGCCCTCAACAATTTTTTTAAATATTGAGAAAGATAACAGAAAGTTGAATAAATAATTATGACTGTTTTAAATTTTACAATTTGTTAGAGGCGGCCATTGTGATTGCTGGCCCCAGGCGCCAAAAACCCTGGCTACGCCACAAGCGACCTGCTGTCTCCCGTGGGTTAAAACTACAGAGTGGTGACAACAGACATCATTGAGGCTGTGATTGACAGCTTCCACGCACTGGCAATCCATAGGCCCTACTGACTTGTATTTTTCACAAACAGAGATCACTAGCTTTCGTAATTATTTACACCCTGCCTTTTTTTTCTCAAAAACGTCCAGATACGCTCTGAACCCTAGCCAGGAACGTTAAAATGGGCACCGGGCCTCGGGGTAAATCAACCGAGACTTGAACTGTAGGTGAAAACACATATTGTGTGTTCTCGAGTGTGGCATTTCTGGGACTTATACCTCTACTTCCGCTTATGCCTTAATGGCGTGGTGCTTAATTAAGAATGGGTAATGTACCGTTTCACCTTTAGTTAGGTTTTGTTGGCAATTAAATGAAAAAAGCCCTGTTTTAAAAATTCATCGCCAGCTACATGATTTACGCCCCCTGAAAAAAAACTGCTGTTTTTGTATAAATGCTTACAGGAATTTGGAGGCCGTTACAGCCGTTTCCGCAAATACGTACCAGGACAAGTACTTGTTTCTTCGTGTGAACAAAAACGAGATCTGCATTTATGTTGGAGAGGGATTGCTGTACGTTCTTATTAGGCCTTACGACAGTTCTGAATAATTGTAGGCCTATCTATCTAGAGTCCCGCTGAACTAAGTAGCATTGAAACTCCGGTTTCTGGAAGCCCCCGCTTGAAAGTTTAACCTTTTAAAGCCTAGCGGTAACTTTACCTACCACCAGGTTTAACATTAAAAAATTCTACATGGTGCCCACATTGCGTTCATGTGTTTTGTACGGATCTCAGAACAAACAGCAACTTTGCCATACAAAACATTAAGAGATTGGTTTTTATAACCGAAGTGGAGAGTGTTTACAGCGCGGTACGCACTGAGTCCTTATATAAAACACACACGCTTCGTCTTTAAAGGGTTAATCTTCAGGATGGCTGATATAAGATTTCCCTTTATTTTTCTCAGTCCGCCCAGTCGAATTTTAGGATAGTTTGACAAAACAAACTGCGACTGCTTCTTGTTGCATGCTTCACACTTCGTCATTCAGAGCCTTCCTGCCAATCGATGCAGTACATAACCGTAGTAGTTAAGAAAGCGTCGTGAAAGATCCAAGAACCTGCTAAAGATCTGACTTATTAATCTGGTCAGAAGCTGCAATGGATAGCTTACCGATGATGCTATAAGGTTTAGTACTAAGAAAAGGGTTCCGACTTCCATCATGATCGGTCTTAGTAAAATAAAAAATGTCATAAAATGAGTCGCCCCAAAGGAAAACAGTCTCCTAAGTATCGTAAAATCTAAAGGAGAAGATAAGAGGCGGGGGAAATTTTTATTTGCTTTTACGAGGTGTTAGCAATAGTCGAAACTTTGGTGGTAATAGTATTAATTCTTTAAAGCGTAATTACGTCACTTTGTGTTTTGCGTACTGTTTATTATGTCACACATTTAACGTGGCTGTTCAATTCACAGAAAACACCAAAGAGCAAGAGGGATCTCTAATCCGATCTTTTTGGTGAGAGGGCGTAAGAACTGTTGAAGTTTACGGAAGTATATAATTCCAGCAAGGCCATAAGTGTATGAGTAAGAAAAGAATGTACGAGTTGGTGGAACACTTCAAAGCAAGGCGGACGAGTATTTTTTATGATAAGCATTTTTGGAAGTCCGCGATACTTAAGATTTGTTATGATTTAAGGGACAGATCAGTCAGCGTACATTTATGTGTAACAACGTAAAAATTAGCGCTTATGAAATTGCATCGCAAATGTGTACAGTCGTTGAAGGGGGGCACAAAAGAAAAGCTGAGGTACCAGACACACAAACGTTTTAATGTGACCACCGCAGGGAAATTGTCCTTTGACTAAATGCATCGAAAAATAGTAAGAAACTTGCGTAACAAAAACAAATGCACTATTCTGTATTTTATATATACTATCTTTAACGTAGCTCCAACATATTTCGCCGTTATTATCTCGCCATCTTCAGGGAGCTGACGCGAAATTTACTATAAATCTTAACAGCAATAAAATAGGTCACAGTAAGCGAACATGCGTTCTGGTATGAATAGTGCAGAATATTACAGGTTTCGGCTAAAGTAGTGTAGTTTATATATACTATTATGGCCGAAACATATAAAAGGTATACGATGTGTATAATGTGCGTTCATACATTTACATGCATTGTTGGTTTTCTTGTATCTAATAGAACAGGGCATTTTTTGGTGTTACATAAGTGTCTTACTTTGTCACAGTGCACGGAATAGGCAACGTAAAGCATTGAGAAATATTTTTCGCTCGCCTACTTACCCCAGAAAGCAACACACACACACACACACACACTCGGACATATAAAATGTATACACGTGTATAGTCAAGTATGGTTTGTTATTACGTATGCTTATATTATGCAGGAATATGAATTGTTGATTGTAACCGAGAATAGAACTAAAAATGGCATTAATAAACGGCATTGAGAAGTAGCTATAATTCAGTCCCCATTGCAGTCTCGAATTCTAACACAGATGCAGTATGTTGGCTGCATATTAAATGAAATCCATTTGTAAGAGGCTGTGAGGAGCTATAGGGCATGAACATTGTTCAGTGGAAGAGTTCTTAGTTGCAGCACCGGTGACTGTTAAGATCAGGCTACTCTTTCCTGTGATATGACGCCATGTAGTCTATAGAAGTTTATCTATATTTTCGGTAAATTTACATGAGACTGGGTGATGTCACATCCGGAAGACAGTAATATCCAGCGGAATGTTTTTCTCTGGAAGCCATTGATATCGATGTACCTTGCCATGCTTTGTAACTGAATTTTCATCCGGCCTTTTCATAGGTCTAACAGAGTTGGGGTGTAAGGCTGGTTCAGCATACATGGACGTATCTTTTAACTTGGTGTGTCTTAGATACTACAGAGAAAGGCACTTATTTCAGGTGCATCATTATTGGCGTGTCAGTGTGCGGAAACATAAACCCCGCTTGTATAGGAACAGTGCGACAATTTATCATCGTAATCATGGTCTGCCTTAATATAACGTGTGTGAGGGAGAAGAAGATAATGAATATGCTAGGGAGAGAAGGTGCGATGAAGAGAGAAAGAAGGGCCTTATTTATGTTAGGCGAGTCTAGAGGAGACAGGAATATCAGTTGCTGGTTTGCTGCTTCTCTAACTTGACTGCTGACTTCTCATAAATCAGAGCAGCGAAGGAAGCAGAGGATTGTGGACGTCACACACAGCAGTTAAGTTTCATTGGAGAGAGAGATGAACGACTGGGAGACAGAGAATGGGCCAGTGGCGGATCAGGGCCAGTGAAGGCACTAACTCAGTGGCAGAAAGAAGGGTGCACCTGGCTTGTTATGTGTGGAATTGGAGGGGGTGACGGAACAAAATATTGTTGCAATAATATCGCCCCTGTTTTGTAAAAAGGGGCTAACTGCCGCTTTGAGTGAAATTGAGTTTAGTGTAGCAAATCGTTCAACTAATGGTCCTCTGTTTTATATAAACAGACGTCAACTCCATCTTCAAGAATAACCAAGATAGGCGGCGGAAATGCCACCTCTCAAAGCGTTTGTCTTGTGTAAAACGGAGACACCTTCTTGCTTCTCCTGTAAAATGGATATTTTGTGGGTTGTCCCCTTTTCGCAAAAGAGGGGCGATATGTTTCTGCCCAGTGGTTGGACAAAACGTTGCTAGAGCCATATATTTCAAATCAGTGACGTAACTTAATTATTTGTCTATTTATTTTTCCCATTAATTTCTGCAATATGAGTTTCTCACGGCGGTGACATCGAA
The DNA here is from genome assembly GCA_013340265.1 of Coptotermes formosanus. Lineage (NCBI taxonomy): Eukaryota > Metazoa > Arthropoda > Insecta > Blattodea > Rhinotermitidae > Coptotermes > Coptotermes formosanus. The sequence continues at coordinate 158,354 of BLKM01000073.1, forward strand.
GATTACTCGCTTATGGGGTGTGACACTATGCAGCTTGGTAGGTAAGTACCGACGTTTCAGAGGAACCTCTTGCGTCCTGAATATGAAGGGAGCAAGTTCCTAAGTAACGGCGTTACGTACTTAGCACAGTGCATCGCGTCACACCACAGAAGTACTCATTTTGAGCCCCTTAACGTACCCAGGATTCTACGGCTTATTTGACGACGTTGTCAGTCAATAATGAATCTGGCGTATGGGGAAATCAGGCGTTTATCTGGAGCAACTGTTGAAAACCACGATAAACCGCAGTAAGGATAACCGATCTGTGGGTGAAGATTTGAACCCGAGACTTTCTGAATACAAAGCAGGAGTTCTAACAGCTCAAATGTGACATTCGGCAGCGGCAATCTAGTGTACTAGATTCGGAAGTGGCTGTCTGGTTTGATAGGTTCGGCAGTGGCTCTCTAGTTTGTTTATACTGCATTGGCAGTTGCAGGTGGTTCGTATTTATTCGAATTTACCTTTCTAAAGGCAAGTCCAAACAGTTTTCTTCGAATCGCAGGTTTATGGGTTACTTCCGATGGTGTACCTCAAATCTATCCTTCAGTGGCTGATTAAATTCCTTTTGAAGTTTTAATTAGATTAGTGTAAGGGTAGGGCCGTGTTTTACTTGAGTTTTTGATGTGAATGCCAGCTGTGAACACTCAGTGAAAGATTAGGTTACTTGTCTCTCCTGGCTTTTGTTAATCTCAAAATTTGAGGTTGGCCATGCCACGCCCCGCTGTAGTTCACATTTCACGGTAAGCTGAAGTCCCCTAATACCGGGTGTTACAATTAACGTCACTATCGTCCTAGCATCAGTGGCCGCGCGGTCGGTCTTGGATTTTCCGCCGTTCGCTTGCTAGGATTGCGGGTTCAAATTCCGCCGGGGACATGGCTGACTGTCTTTTGTGAGTCAAGTGTGTTGTCAAGTAGAGGTCTATGCGTCGGGCTTATCACCCGTCCAGAGGAGTCCTACCATGTACGCTGTGTGTAACTGAGTGTGATCGTGAAGCCGCGGTAATGTGTAGGCCCTGGCCCACTTAGGGTAGTTGCGCCATGGGGAATCGTCTTATCGTCAGGACAAAATGGAAATTATGCTGTGTGGATCCTTACTAAAAAAATTAAAAATTCTACCAATGGCTTTGCAGGAACAGGGTTAGCGCATTAAGGTGTAGTGACCAGGCTACGGGCTGGAAAGACCGTGAGTGTAGCTGACCAATCACATGTTTCTAGTGCCGGAGTTAAGAATGAGCGTGTCTATACCCGTACTTCTTATGCCTTCAAAGTGTTCACAGGGAAAATTTTACACTCTACTTAAGCCGTTGCCAGTCGGCCAGAGCCTGTTGGTCTACCTGGAGTCATAGCCCACAAGAGGATACACTTCCATAATTCAGGAATTTCTCATGGTAAATAAAACATTTATGTAGCGAGAACACAAGCTTGTGAAGGCGCGATTACTGACTGTATAGAGCAGAAACCTTGTATAGAAATTTCTATTCGAAGTTTACCGCCGTCCGGAACGTGAGGCCGTGCAGCCTCATAGCTGGTTACCAATGTTTTGAAGGAATGTGCTGCCTCCATCTTCACGGTAAATCCCCTGTCTTGCCTGCTATTAGCAGTCACAGCCCTTTTAACCTTTTAAAGCCTAGCGGTAACTTTACGTACCACCAGGTTTAACATTAAAAAATTCTACGTGGTGCCCACATTGCGTTTATGTGTTTTGTACGCATCTCAGAACAAACAGCAACTTTTGCCTTATAAAACATTAAGAGACTGGTTTTTATAACCGAAGTGGAGAGTGTTCACAGCGCGGTACGCACTGAGTCCTTATATAAAACAGATACGCTTCGTCTTTAAAGGGTTAAGATGTATATGTACTTAAGACTCAACCCATGAATATTTATGCGCCGAAACGCTGGTTGGTAACTAGCTACACGATGTGCCATCCGAGACATCGAGAATCTTCACAGTCACATCATGGAGAGCCGCTGATTAGCTGTCAGCACATTACAGGTTCTTATGAAACGCAAAGTCTTATCACATTTTTCACAAGACTCATCTCTTGGTCATACACTGAGCCAGCTGACTCCAGTTCCTACCCTAATATCCTGTTCTGTTAACATCTGTATGAGGGATACATAAATCCGGGCGGGAAAATTTTGTTCTGTGGCGCCTACTCTTTGTGTGTTCTCAGCATCGAAGTTGTTCGGGCACCAGTCTGGTGCCTGGAATTTTGATACGGCTTCCACATTTTCGAAAAGACTGTAAACCTGTGTCCATAGTAAAATTGTTTTGCAGTCTGCGCCTTGCTCTTCCAAGTGATCCCCTGTTCTCATGTTTTTCTACTGCAGTTTTTATTGATCGTCTTTCCAATGTGTGCTACATGACCCATCGCTCTCAGTTTAATCCCCTATAATGTGTGGTGGAGAGTGAACCGTAGAAAATTACTTATTATATACTTCTCTGCAGTTTTCGCCTACTTTTTTGAAATAATCTCGTAAGTGCATCTGTGTTTTTTTTACCGAGTAATCACAACTACTTTTCCAAAGTGTGAAGGTATCGCGGTAACATATGAGTGTATATATATACACACACACATATTATGTATTGTTTGTTAAGGCACAATGTTTGGGTAAAAGAGATCTGTCTTCTTTGGCAGGTAAAGTAGAAACATCAGGAAAATACTTTTCTTGTCCTCTGGTTGAGCTAGATGCTGTCGTCGTGCAGAAGAGTCCTTTAGTAATACACCACCGTCACAGACTTTCAGATTCTAGTTGTATTTGTTTTAATTGCCAGATAAGAGACAGTAAAATAAAATATCCTCTACTGGATTCCTGGCAGTAGTGTACTGTAGAATCGGTTGGGCCCAGAGTGCGGACCCCAATGAGACGCAGTGGTAGAGAATTAGTCCCCGCCAAGCTCTGTGCTGGAATTTCTTCTTATTTTGTCTCGACAAATAAGCCTGTTTGGTTCAGTGTGAATGCTACAACTCTAAGGAATTAATTTTATTCCTGTTGCATTTTACTTCTTATTTTATGAACTTAGAAATTAACATACAAAACTTACGGGAAAGCAATTAAGATACGTTCAGTGACTCAAGTTGCAGATTAAATGACAACTCATTATCATCGTATAGTAGGGCTTTATTTTTAATTGACTCGACGTTTAAAAAACTTAAAATTTTATTACTACTGTGGATCCACAAATTCTGAGTGCAGCGTTTCTTATACCACCAATAAAACCACTGAGACAGACGATACGTAACTCATGAGAAGTTGTTTGTGAGTCTGTTAGTATTCGAGGGTTAGTAGTTTGATTCTCGGCTCTCATCTCATACAGAATTTCATTAGACATTCGCTCCGATAGACTAAAAAAACTTTTATGGGAAGAAAATCTCGTCACTCCAGTTTCTTACTTCCGTTTCTCCTTCTCTGCTCGTGTTGCTAGACGAACAGAGTGTTTCTTTCCTTTTCTTTCTTTCTTTCTTTCTTTCTTTCTTTCTTTCTTTCTTCCTTTCTTTCTTTCTTTCTTTCTTTCTTTCTTTCTTTCTTTCTTTCTTTCTTTCTTTCTTTCTGTCTACTCATTGTAGGTATAGAGGATTATTTTTGCACCTGATCACACTCACTGACACACACATACTTGGTAGGACTCCTCTGGAATCACACTCAGTGGCACCCACATACGCGGTTAGACTTCTCTGGACGAGGATCGGCCCGTCGCATGGAACTCTTCCTGACAACACACAACTCACAAGAGACGGACATCCATGACCCCCGCGGGATTCAAACGCTCAGTCTCAGCAAGGAAGCTTCCGCAGACCCACACCTTAGACCACGCGGCCACCAGGATGAGCGAACAGAGATTTTACGGGGTTTCAGTACTTTGTAAGGCAGTGTATATTATTCGGCGATGGTACAACTCCTTCAAACACAGTGGCTACTGCATGTACCAGCTAATGTTACAAACTCAGAGTTTTGCCCATTCAGGGTATTTATGTATTTGGTATAATTTAAAAAAAGGCTGTTATTCTTCTACACAGCCTTAACGAGCGGGCTAATATAACGAAGATTCTGAGGGTAGGGAATCAGTTTTTATATGTTTGTTACATGAAATCCGTGCATCGGAGAAACAGAGAGATGCATGAGCACGCACACACGCACACGCATACACAGGCAGTATGATAATGTCCTAAGCCTACATTCTTTCCTTAGGTATGTAAATTAGGCTAAAATCTCTATGGATACAAAGGGGCTCATTGCTGTAGGGCATAACAGAAGAGCGTTATATTGGGTAGTAGCAACACTAGAGATGAAGGTAAAGTCTACCATTCGTTGCAGTCATCTCTTCTTCTTCTTCTTTTATGCCGCTTCAGCCTTTTTTTTTTTTTGGGCCATGGCTTGCGTGATCTTATTCGTCCAAGATTGTAGTCATGTGCTAGCTTATATGTAGCTGTAAAAGAAGTAATGCAAGAAAATGTGAGGAAAAGCTGCTAATTGCTATGGATTTTACTGTAATATTCTGATTTATTAGTCCAATATTGTGTAAATGGTTTGAGCTTTTGGAAAGTTAAGTTTATTTTAAACCCACTTTTAGAAGTATTGAAGAATACAGGAAATTACTTCTTAGCTGTTTTGGCTGTATTTAAATATGTCCAAAGTAATTTTGTTATGGAAAACAGGAGGGGTAATTTTTCATAGTCTTATGACACTGTTCAGATGTTAATTTTAAAATAATGATATAGGTTTTATATGGGTACATATGTATGGGGAAGTATAAATAAAGAAATACTCGTGACTAAGTGGTCAATCTGCTGTTTCTTACATTTGATACTTAGGTTGGAAATGTTTGAGGGCTTTGTTGCCTAATCGTATATCAAGGATGTGCAGAGAGCGAGCAGCGAAAGTCGTGATAGAGTGGTTAGAACTCGGAAATGCCCTGTGAGAGAGACCAGACATCCTGATCTTCCATAATTTCCCTCTGTCCATTTATCCAAATGTCGAACTTGTACGGCACTTTCTTCCACATCCTTTCGGATTCATCACTCAAAATTATCCCGTAATTCGACGCTATATAATAAGTTAATGACGTCATAAAATCACTTACTAATAAAATGAATGTAATAATATTATACTTTGCTTTCAAATGAAGAAAAGTTATGTGGGGTGCTGTGTAGCAATGCTGGTAAGTTTGTGATTTGGTTTCACCGTTTTGGGTAGGAACATTAATGGGAAGTTAAGACTGGAGAAAACGGCAAAAGGGAAGGTAATTTTGAGATTAAAGGGAAAAACTGGGTTGTGAATTTTGAGACTGCATTGAATTGGATCACGATATATTTCAACCACTGCCTTTATGAACACGCTAGCAAAAGTTGGTTTTCTTATAAGCACAGAATTTCTTGACCGCTTCAACTTCTCGTGTTTTACCATGACATAACTTACTTGTTCCTTGCGATTTTTGACAGAACAGGAAGAATATTTGAAGAAGATCCGTACATACACTGCTGTGTAGATGGACAAAATGCCTTGTTGTCCTTAAATCTGCATTTTCTGACTAACTTAAAGTTACATTCAGCTAACGAGACACAATTTCCTCTTTAGGAAGTAAGAGTACTTTACCGTCAATAAAGTAATACACTTTTTTGACTTCTAATACATTTCTAAAGAAAACATACATTCTTGAATCATTCACCATTCCATTCTCCCCTCAGCCAGTAAATTCGAATGTTTTATGAGCCTCTAAATCACACCGTTTCGGAAAATACTTTTTCTGGCGACGCCTTGCCGTCTCGTTGAAGTTTGATATCACTGCACAATGCCCGCACTCGTGACCATAAAGCGGATTGGGACTTCGACCTTAAAACAAAATAAAACAGGAGTGAAATTCGTGAGGGTAAAGAGACAGAGGCAGACAGTAAACTTCGTCAGTAAAATCCGTTTTCCTGAATGCATAAGAGGCTTAAATAGATTCAATAGGTTTATACTGCGATATTTCAGAGCGCATGTAACTTTTCGTCTAGATAATAAGTTTATGTTATGTGAGTATCAGGTATAGTAAAGGGTGTTAAATATTTCGAGAAAAATTCACGTGGAGGTGTTGATGTCAATTCAAAATTACGGTTCAGTGATACAGGCAGGCTGCTTGTAACCGGCTCAATTGAGTAGCAACATTCCCTTCTTTGCGTCTGATGACAGAAACAGATCAAGTTTCTTCAAAACTTGTGTTTGAAAAAGAAGAAAATATACGATGGACTATTTGAATCTACTAGTCATAGCTGTTTATCGTAACACACTCTCGTCAAAGGGACTGACTTCGCTACAGTTTCATTTACCGCTTCAGATAACTGATGATATAATTTATACGTAATGGGTGTTCCTGCAGCGAGGGATCCAGTTTAACAGATATTAGTGCATAGTTTTTGTACGTAATTGTAAATCTCAGTAGGTTTTTATATTTGTTTGTGCATTAGATTGCCATTTCCTTCATTATGGATTATACTTCGACCTCTTCGTATTAATACTGTTCCGTCCCTATTTTATATGCTGTACTTAATGTATTTTGCCTGTCAGTTTATATTTGTGTATTTATTTGTGTTCAATGAAATGCCA
>BLKM01000073.1:169212-221263 GCA_013340265.1 Coptotermes formosanus
CCTTTGAGACTTATAGCCTTTTGAACTTAGGTATTAATTTCACACTCACTCTGTTTATGTACATGACTGTACACAATGGTTCTCATTCGTCCAGGCGCGCTATTTTCCCGCTCGTCTCTTTCTTGATTTAATCGTCGTAGGGCTAAGTGTGGACTTACAAAGTGTAAATTTGTCCACCACCACCACCACCACCACCACCAACACCGCCGCCACCACCACCACCACCCCAACCACCACCACCACCACCACCGCAACCGCCACCGCCGCCGCCGCCGCCGCCGCCGCCGCCGCCGCCAATGCTATTGATACTAACATAATACCCGTTAAAATGTTAGTGGAGCATTATTAAAACCAATCTTCGTCAAAGATATGTAACTTCAATCGACTAAAACATCAAACACCCATTTCTTTCAGTAACAATGCAAATAAATACGTGTATAACGGGCGTTGACTAAGTGGTTTAGTCGTCAGATGCAATGTAAAGGGTAGCAAATATTTCACAAATTTGGCTACTATCTGTTGTCTAAACATTGCCGTCATATACCCTTTTGCTGGTTAGTATTTGGGAAAATTAAAGAACTTCTCATGATATCTCGCTGCACATCGTGCCGCTTGTCTAAAAACCGCTTTAATGTTCTTCTAATTTCCGTCCATAAAATTATACTGATACGACAAAAAATGCTAATATTCGAGGTGGAACCGACACTGGCCTTACCTGAATTACTGCACTGAAGTCTCGAGTGCCGATTAATATTAAAAAAAAATTGTGAAACTACATCTGTCTTGCAAAATTTGAAAAATAATCAAGGCAGCCCATTACAACGGTGTAAAATCTCTTCTTAGCTTTTGGTTGGAATTCCACGATTTGATATTTTCCCTAACAGATCTGCTTGTGACAGGACAGCCTTGGCTGAGCGTGTCAATTAACGTAACATGAAGTCAGTTACTTTATTATGAAAATATTACTGACGTTACGGTATGAATTTCATGTACACCGTACACAAATTTAAGTCTGTCATTTACCAGTGCCGTAGTGTGTCATTGTACTGTATGTGACACAAATGAGTAAAGGCAGAAGTTGCTTTTTTTGTAATGTATCTGTCGGAATGACTGTTTCCATTGGTGGAAACTGGAATTCTATGGTAAATATATTCGTTTAATATTGTCATAGATGATGGAATTTTCCAAATCTTACGTAACGTGTTAATACATGCATGCCAGTGCGATTCACATGGAACACTAAAAACCAGTGGTATATACAGCCTGCTGTAACATTTAAAAATTCAGCATTTTGCCCGTGTGCTACAATTATTTGTTTCTTCGTTTCGTTTCGTAGTCCTTACCTCTTCTACCTACTCACAACAGGTAGAAGAGGTTGTTTATTTTCACTTGATCACACTCAGACACACACCACAGACGGTAGGACTCCTCTGGACGAGGGATCGGCCAGTTGCAGAGACCTCTACCTGAAAACACAAACACTGCCTAAGAGACAAGCATCCATGGCGCCGGTGGGATTCGAACCCACGATCCCAGCAAGCGCTCCGCCGCAGACCTACGCCTTAGACCGCGCGGCCACGGGGATCGGCTACTTGTTTCTTGTGATTCTTAAAATAAACGCCGACTTTGTACTTAAATAATATCAAGCGGTTGGTCTATGTAGTGGAGGTGTATTTCGTCTCCTGTGAAGTCTGTGAAACTGAATTTTTGTGTATAATTTAGATGGGATCGGCCTTGGAAGTGTAAATACTCCTCAACTGCTTGGTTTAATGTTAAATAACACATTTCGGCCACTGGATTTGCTTACACACCTTATTTGATTGTGAAGAAATGTGTCCATAATTATTATCGACCGGCCCATCCCTGTAACGTAGGTTTGCCTTTTCTATTGTGTAAAAAACCGTCTTTGAATTATTATGTAAAGAAATTCGCCTTATAAATATTAACTCGATATTTAGAGATCTTGATTTTCAGCCAGTTGGGTAGCACTGAGGGCCGTACCGAAATTTAGGAGCAAATTAATTTCACAGTGAAGTAAAGGCGTGAACAGGAAAACATCGCATGTCAATCAAATCTACGCACTGCATACACTTCTCTACAAAATCCCCATTTTTGCCACCGCTCTAGACGTCTGAACATCCTCTTGCTGTGAACTCCGTTTCACCAAACTGAAAATTATCGATTGGTACATTAAATGAAAGTGTGAATATCAGCACTTTATAAACAAAGCAGGGCGGCTTCTTGGACTATCTCAGTCATCGCGTAGTGCTGTCCCCGCGTCTTATCTTTTGCGAACCCAATCAGGTGGAATTCCTATTGAGCTAGGTCCGGGCTGTGTGGTGGATGGGGGAGAAGTTTCTAGCTAGTATTTGAATCCTCTCCAAGCACAGATGAGGGGTGTCGGGCCGTGCCTTGTCGTGTGGCAGGTTGATGTTTTTCTTCCCTTAACTTTTGGCATGCAGTGCACTACAAAATTTTTGAAGCGTCTGAAGGTAAAGATCATCTTTGATGTTTCCCCTTGTGGCAAGAACTCAAACAGTATACATCATTCAGCATTCCAAAAGGCAGTTACCAGTGTCTTTTGGACTGTGTGACGTTGTTCCATCCTTTCTTGGATCAAAGTGATAAAAGCACATGTTGGCCTTACGTGCTGGGAAGTAAGTTGCCGCCATATCCTTCCAGCGATTGTAAGGAAATATTTTTGCGCTAAAAAGTTTCGGCTTCTCCGTCAGAAAGCGAGGCACCCAGCGGGCAAAACCTTTCCGTTATCCCGAACTCTCCACCACCTCCTGAACCGGACGGTGCCCTATTCCAGTCGCTGTTGTCATTTCCTTCACTGCCATGAATCTGTTCTCTCTAAAGAGTTCCTAGATTTTCCTTTGTTTTTGTCGGTGGAGAAAGTTTGGGGACCACAACTAGAGGGCTGATCAGCGATGTCTGTGTTCCCGTCTTTCAAAGCTTTACCCATCGTCCGACATTGCTAGCGCCCATGGAAGTGTCTTCGTCTGCTAGTTGAACTTCTGCATAAATACCCGTTGCGGCGATTTCCTCCTCAACCAGAAATTCTATCACTGCGCGTTGCTGAAATGACACGTCTTCGTCAGCCATCTTCTCGCACTGAAACATGACCACGTGATGGGGGCAGGCGAGGCGATTTTCATTCTAGTGTCAGAGGATAGATGGAACTGTCGTCATATATCACGCATAGCAATACTGACTGGCTTCTTTTTTATTCCACGACGCTCATGACTTAAGGTACGACCCTCGTAGTTTACCAGAGATGATTTAGTTTTAGTAATTTGGTATCGAGTTGTGTGATAATCAATTGACCGTCTCTTTCTACATATAGTATATATTCTAGGTGTGCTATCTCAATACTTTTTTACGTGTTCGTTAACATTTCCTGCCTCAGTATAAAATTAAATGACACAGCAGCTGGAACGTACTGTTCGAAATTTAAAAACAACATTATGTTGCGTAAAACGCCCTTACGGGCAATAAGAAGCTTCGAAAATTTACCATAAAATTCTTTTATTAGCTTACTGTGTAGCTGAAAACTGAGTCTGTAATTTCTCCAAAACTTTGTAGACAAGATATTTGACTTTAAAATTTGCGCAGTTTTCTTCGAAAGAAAAGTTATGCGACAGCTTAATTGAAACTTGCAAGTAATTTTGCAATAAAATTGTTATCGTCCTTCAGTGAGACAAAGTGTTGCACAAATTAATTACAGGGCTTATTCAGAATAGACGTAAATATTTATATCTGTTTACCCTGCTAGTTTTGCATAATAAGGTTCAAAAGGTGTTTGTATCGGAATAAAATTCCTTATCTTTTACGGCTCCTAATATAGTTCATAAGTATTTAAGAGTCTGAGGCTAAAATGCAAATTTCTATTCTAAACTTGTGGGTGGATTTAGTGACTTACTTGTAACGCATAAAGATAAGAACCTAAATTGCGTTTCTATTAATTACGATAGCCTAAATGTAATCCATGTCTAGAATTTGAACAGTGCAACGTAATTTATAAATCAGATGTTACTATTTCGTAACAGTTAATTTGACCTAGCTCTAATGGATTTTTACATCCTAATTTATGATCTGTGTACAATTTCCAAGAATTACGTGTCTTCTAATTGTTAGTTAATGATAGTGCAGTGGTGATAATGGTTTTATTACTACTTCCACTATCTACCCAAATTGTTTGAAAGAGCGGTGCCATTTTGATAAGATATCAGACTGACCCATAAATCTATCAGACGCATATCTGGTTTCTTAATAACCCGTAATTCTATAATTTATGACTTATTGACTTTCATTATGAGAAGCAGCACAGTTACAATGAGCGATATGTGCCAGCTATACACTCAGTTCAAAAACAAGGTCTATAGGACCCTCAGTGCTGGCTGTTCATACTACGGTATTTACAAGAAACTAGGTAACTCCATGGGCAGGGTCCTTGATGGAAAGCAGTCAGTTCCTGAGATTGTCAAGAGAACTTCCGAATTTTATTTCACCAAGCACCAGAGGGTCTATTATCGTGTTGAAAACAGACCGGCACTTGTTCGTAACCTGAGCCAATCCAGTTAAACGCCCTTTCATCCCATTTCTTTAATATCAATTGTAATATTATTCAGCCATCTACGCCTACGTGTTCCGACTGGTCTCTTTTCTTCAGGTTTTCCCCTCCAAAATCCTGTAGGCATTTCTCTTTTGCTGCACAAGGGCCACATTTGCCGCCCACCTAAAACTTCTTGCTTTGGTCACCTGTATAAGGCGTGGTGGAGGACAGAGGTCATGAAGTATTTAATTACGCAGTATCCTCGTATATCCTGTTACTTACTCCGTCGCAGGCCCAAATACCTTCCCCAGCACCCTATTCTCGAACACTGTCACCCTTTTATAAATGATCCATAACCGTGCATGGAACACTTAGATAAGGCAGCTAAAACCAACAAATGCACACAGTTGTATGAACATATATTATAAACGTAGCATACCTCCTGCGTGTTTCGTCTACTAATGTGGCTATCCTCAGGGAGGTGCGTTACGAAGAATAAATACATTGAGATATTGAGTCCAGAGCAGTTTGCCGATACAGACACATCAAAAATCCTCTGCTTGGTTGATGACAATCATGCTATCTACGTATATCATCTGTTAAAGTACTATACTTAATCACAATAGATTTTATCCATATTTTAAACTGTAATATGTGTTTGAAACCATGTAATTTTTCAAACGTAATATTTTACATCTGTGTATTGGCTCACATAACTTTTGTAACATCTCAATGTATTTATTCTTCGTAACGCACCTCCCTGAGGATGGCCACATGAGTAGCCGAAACATGTAGGAGGTATTACTACGTTTATAATATATGTTCATACACTTGTGTGCATTTGTTGGTTTTAGCTGCCATATCTGTCACCGTATTTTCTACCCTTAATGTGAGAGACCAAATTTTATACCAATATAAAACGACAGATGAAATTATATTCCTCTGTTAATTTTCATATTCGTGGGTGGCACACAGGAAGACCGAATGACAGCGAGTACTTGCTCTAAATTTCTTCCTGTGCGTTGCGCAATTTTGATTTATTTTTTCGTTCCCGGCCATTTTAACTTCGCCACATTCTGAAAGAATAAATTAGGCAGGCCTACATTTATTTTGTGATTTTATCCTCTATTCTGTAGATGAGACAGGACTGTAAGCATGTACTTAGTTCCTTCAGTATTTACTTTTAGACCAGAGTCCGTGCTAGCGAGTAGGAAAGCTTCCGTATTTTTCTGTACGATGTTTACTTCTCCGCCCAGTAAATTAACACTGTCAACGTGGGTCACAAGCTGATGTGTCCCATTCAGTTTCACGCCCTTTTGCTTCACTTTCCCATTACTAATGATTTGAAACAAGGAGACGGTTTATAGCCATTTCTTTTCAGCATTGATTTAGGGTACGCCATTAGGAAAGTCCAAGTAAACCGTGTTCCATTTGTTGGTTCTTTAGTTAAGCCATGTTAAGTGGGCTCCTTTTTCCATTAGACATAGCCCGGCCATATGCTGGAGGCAACAAGGGCGCGTGGACAGCTTTGGAATTGCGCGCAGGGCTGAGAACTCCTCGCGGTATAAATGAGCATAGTACGCAGTCACACNTCGGAACTTTTAGCCACTCTGTAAAGATAAATCGTCCAAGCCTCAATCCAATTTCGCTTTGTAAGCTTACAAAACAGCATATCGGAAAAGTTCCGTTTGTTGGAATTTATAATGTTGCTTGCTTATATTAGAGGCAGACCTGTCGGTTGGCTCTTCTCAGAATGAATAAGTAAAATTGGAGGGGGGGGGGGGGGTTTCCAGAATAACACTTTTGTTTTCCATACAGTTCAAATGAGAGGCGTGTTTTATATTTATACTAAAGGTTCGCATTGGAAGGGAACGGATATTTAAATGTGCTACAAACAGTGCATTTTCTCGATCGACCGCTAAAGAAAAACATATAAAATATTATGTAGAATAACACGAAGTATGGAAAGAAGAAAAACGGATTCTTTTACATATCGAATACCATAATACGAACCTGCAATATATATCCCACATAGATCGTTCTGAAAGCCATCTTGAAAATGTAATGGGACTATTTTACCAATCTTTTGGGGATGGAACCGCATTTTAAAGCGCCATTATGATAATGCCCATTGAAATCCAATATAGCCTGTGTGCAAGATCTTGTTTCCAACAGATCCACAAGGCCTCAACACTCAACAAGGGGTAAAATGTAACCAATCATTAAATATGTCTCGGAAATAATATATATTCTTATATGGAGAATAAAACACAATGTACATAAGGCGCTCTTGGCGTGTTTGTGAATCCATGCCTAGTGGTTAGTGTTTGTGTTCAGTACGTATTTGTTAGATCCCGGGTTTGAATGTGGAGTATGTCGACTAAGTACTTTACATTTTGTGTGTATTAAAAATTGCCTACTTAGGTCCAACGAAATGCACTTGGAGTCAATTTGTGTGTTTTATTACTTGATATCATTTCTTCTACATGTTTCGGCTCATCTCAACCATCAACGGGCAGAATCAAATACGATAGAAAACATGCATGAAAATTCTATCCTCACTAGAACGTGTAGCTAATGCATGCGTAAGACGGAACAGCAAACTGAACACACATTTGTCAATGTTTTCTTTCTTCAAATTTTAATGAACATTTGCACTGTATACGTAAAATTTGCTGCTATGTCTAATAAATACATTCCCTGTGCATACTAATGAGGATAGACAATAGTGTTTTCATACATGTTTTCTCTTGTATTTGATTTTCCACAACAATGGCTCAGATGAGCCGAAACATGTTGGAAAGAAATATGTAATAATAAAATACACTAATTGATTACAATTGCATTTCGTTGGATGCATGCATGTTATGTATATCTACTAAGGTTTGTCTTCGTTTTCCTTAATATCTCTGGTAAACTGCTGGATTAGTTACTTAGTTTAGGCTGTGGTCGTTTTCCTCTACGACCTTTGGTTACCTAAAGTCGCTTTCTCAACTGCACCACTAAGACTAATACGCTGGACCATAAGAATATACGGTCCAGCGTAATCTTATTCGTGTGGTTGAGAAAACGAATTTAAGTAACCAAAGCTTCACTTTTAGAAAATATCATGTTCACGAGTATTTGCCGATGATAACACTGGGCAGGGTTCTGATTGTTTCAAAACGAAATTCAAATTTCTCGGCCACAGACTGAAGCAGAACTGCCCTAGTCTACCTACTGATGTGTTGTTATGAAAGTGACTTTACTCGCAGGGTTTCCAGAGGAAAAAAAGTACCTCAATGCTATCAGCCGCAACTCAGCCGAAGGACATAATCTAGTTGCTACCAGATATTTGCCTCTCGGCCATTACGTCTATTCAGAAAGGATAGGATTATTCGCAGAAGTTTACCAATAAAACTTTGATCGGGAACGAAACTAACTTGCAGAAAATGACACAACCGATCCCAATCCCACCGGCGCCATGGATGTTTGTCTCTCGTACAGTGTTTGTGTTGTCAGGTAGAGGTCTCTGCGACGGGCCGATCCCTCGTCCAGGGGAGTTATGCCGACTGTGGTGTGTCTGACTGTGATCAAGTGAAAATAAACAACCTCGACACCTGCTGTGAGTAGGTAGAAGGGGGAAGGACTATGAAACGAAACGAAAATGACACAAATGTCACAAATGAAACTAACATAACCAGTCTGGGACAGTGACACTTCTACAGTGTCTGACGTGAATAGCACAGTGGCATCGACATTTGTTTAGCGTATTGTTTTGTAGAAGCGAAAAGATGAAGGCAGGGTAAAGCTGAAAGCTGCTGCGAGAAAGGGATTCTACACGTAGGACTTCTAAAACATGCATAAGAAGTATTCACGCACTGTAATCCTGGGCGTGAACAGTTTCTCGTGCGGTAATACAGGCCTTGCGTTTCCATAGCAACGAAATTCCTTGTTGATTGAGGAAAGATCCTGAGTGCTACGAATCCAAAATTTTTATCTTTTCTAAGAAACCTCATTTATAAATATTGAAGTGCAAGGCTTCAAGCGTCAAAAGGAGCGTAAGAAGGTGAACATGAATACACAGGCGGGACGGACGAGGGTGGGAATATCAGCAGATTGTAGTAATATGCACTTGTGGTATTTTAAAGAATACACAGCAGTTAACAGACACTTCACACCTGCAGTTATTGTTCATTCTTTAAGCGGTGATTTTATTCCGCCTTTGATACACGAGACAAAAGCGCGAACTCCAAAATTTTCTATTTTTTTTTCCTTCCAGCTGTACAAATTTCCGACACTCCTTTCCGTCTCTTGGTTCGTAACTGAGGTTTTTGAGTCTAAATTCCCCTTCTGCTATTAATGAACGGGTACCTGCGCCAGGAACAGTTTGAGTAAGTTCTGCGTTCCCTTTTCTTTATCAGTACCAAAATAAAAAAAGACCATCATTTGAGCAACACCCGCCTTGAAAGCCAGGAAAACAACCTAGTACGCTTATATAGCCTAACGCTTCAGTTTACTGGTTTCCAGACTTCGTCCATCCATTATTCTAAACAGGACAGGGTATTCTGGAAGCCGGATCTGGTCCCATGAACGGGGGGGGGGGGGGGGGGGGCGGTCTACTAAGGTTGGCCCAATGGAAAGAAATTTTCTGTTTTCTTCAGGACGCTTGGAGATGGACAAAGTCAAAAGGAAAAAATAATTCGAACTATCATTTCTCTCTATCTCTCCATCGTTAATTATTTGCCTGTGTAATTCTGCTACTTGTAATTAATTTCCGAGAACAGAGTCTGTTGAGAATGCAATAACTGTTCAGCTAGTCGGAACGTTCTGCGTCTATTGTGGAACCCCGACATCATTACCGTACATCAAGCCGTCACCAGATTCTGTCATAAGCCAGGTGAATATAATCCTATTTCTGGCACATGTAATAACTCCGAAAATTACATCCCAGTTGATCCAGTATCAGCGATTTTACTCCGAATGTTCAGAAAAATGGCGGCATAATGTATTTAAATATCTCAAGACCGTCTTCTTCCACATATTTTCTACCAATCGTAGCTCACACGTGGTTGGATTTTCAGCATGTTTCGCTTCAGATCTCGGTTTTATTCTCGGTTTGGGAGCGCCCATGCTGAATGCAGATATATATATATATATATGTATATATATATATATATGGCGTTCCGGTTTCATACATCGTGCATGATTACGTTGACCAAGGGCACTGTGGGATAGTATCGAATTGAAGTCTCAGTGTATGTCGTTTTATTTTTGGCACTGTGGTTTGTTATGAGTACAGCTGAGAAAAGTCGCTAAATATAAAAAGAAAATACTTGTTCCCTATTCGTTAATTTGTCACATATTTTTCGACACTATGTAACATCTCGAGCTGGGAAATATCGTTAAATAATCTAAGAAGCATATTATTATTTTAGAGCTAAATATTTAAAAGTAATTTGCCGGAGTAATTTAAATTTGACACTCCACTCGAAATCGTCTCTTTCATTAGGTCCAGGTTTTCGGTTCTCTTTTTTTTTTAATGGCGCGACAACCCCTAGTGGGCCAGGGTCTGCTCATTATCGAGGCTCCACGAACGCACTCAGACATACCACACGCGTTAAGACTCCCCTGGGTGAGCGATCAGCCCGTTACAGAGACCTCAATTTGACAACACACAACCCTCACAAGAGACAGACATCCATGCCCCTGGCGGTTTCAAGCCCACAATCCCAACAAGCGAACGGCCGCAGACCCGCGCCTCAGACTGCGCGACCATTGGGATCGGGTTTCGTTCCTATAGTTCGATATTTTATTACAAACTGAGTTGTTGATACACCCAGTTGTGTCAGCACAGCTGTCATATCTGAGACGAGAAAGCACCTTCGTCTAGTACCTGCTACTGGAAACATAATGGTGTACTCGTAGTTATTACAGAACATATAAAGAATATTTTTCTGTGTACAGAAAATAGAATGCGTCGCTTATCTCATTATTTTTGAGTTATTTTGGAAAGGAAAGGTATTTTTCCTTAATGCTTTTCCGCGTGAATGAAGAGTTTACATAAACAGTGGTCACAGTTACTTGGATCACTCAACAGGAGGCAGGAGTGCTTATGTTTCTGATAATGAAATCAATGTAGCCTGTCTCTAGTAAAAGTAACTGGATTTATGAAGTGAGTGGTTTAAATCTCTCCTTCTGATATGAACAATTTAATTTCACACTATACTTCTCATCTTTAAGAATAGGCTTTTAGTGACCGACGTGTGCGTTTCTAATAGTGCCTTTTCTTGCGGGAACATGTGGCTTGCATTATTAATAGGCTGACATTTAGATTTGTGTCTTTTATTTTAATTATGCATATCATGTAGCTGCTGTGTGCTAAAGATACATTCATTAATTGGCAAGAAAATTAATTTGATTCCAAATGTACCTTTTATTTTACGACAGTTTCAGTGTTTTAGATTTAATTCATTTAAAGTGTAGGCCTACTTGCTTCTTGTCGAACAAGTTATGTAATTATATTGCACGGACATAATCCTGCCCTGGACAAGAAAATCCAACATTTATATTTTCTCACATATGTACTTCAATTTTTCACTTCCATGAGCCTAAAATTTTGTAGACAACTGGAGGACTACTTATCACTTTTGGTAGGGGTTTCAAAGCATTGTAAACTGCGACGTTTTGCGCGGTTGATAGGAAAATATCCTGCAGAATGCTGTCCGTTCTTATAGATCTTCATCTGCTGAAACCTACATGGAAGCACTTTACCTCTCGTTTTGATAAGACATACAAACGTTACTGAGTTTTTACCGTGTTTATACGTATATCACTTCGTTTCGTAGTCCTGACCTCTTCTGCCTACTCACAGTAGGTGTCGAGGTTGTTTATTTTCACTTGATCACACTCAGACACACACCACAGTCGGTAGGACTCCTCTGGACGAGGGATCGGCCCGTCACAGAGACATCTACCTGACAACACAAGCACTCACAAGAGACAAACATCCATGGCGCCGGTGGGATTCGAACCCACAATCCCAGCAAGCGAACAGCCGCAGACCTACGCCTTAGATGGCGTGGCCACTGGGATCGGCCTATATGTATATGCCCTGCATGAATTATATCGCTCATCCGAGTCATTTAATTTAAGACTCACTCTGTATTTCGGTGTATCCAGCAGACGTCAGCAAATGCTATAGATGTTCACTTCAAAGATGTTGCCGTTCATATATTTTTGTTCTCATGTTTCAAAATTGTCATCTAGAACTTCCAAAGAATGACTTAAATAATTTTTTTCATATACAGATCATTGGTAAAATAACTCATGCCTTAATTATTTGAGAGAAACAATTATTTTATATGGAATAACTGGAACTGTAGTTCACTAACGCTAGTACATCATAACAAATACAGGTGTGCAAAGCAGAACAGAATGACTCTTCTGTAGCTGAGAGACGTTTAGTGTTTTGTACTTACTTCAGCTTTCCAGAACCATTTTATTTCTACGTACCACTACATGTTCCCGTTTTCAGTGGCGGCTTTAATCTTTATTTTAACCAACGTATTATCTTGCATTATAGCCAATATAAAAGACGGACACTTTTTTATTTTGAAAAAGTTTTCTGTTATTTCTTCTGCCCCAAGGAAATTTGCGTGAAGGAAATCTGTCAACAAGTTTCCAGACTATTTCATCCTGCTTTTTAGCATTAGAAAGTGTACTTAAGAACTTTCAATCTAGAAGCGCTGACTTCAAGCCTCCAAACGTACACGTGGTTCCGTTAAACAGATTTCCTAAGAAATGCCCACTAATTGTAACTTTATTTATACAAACAAGAAACCCATGTGGATGTTTCTGCCTAGTATATATTTTTTTCGGATTCTAAGCCATTCTTAACGTTTATTTTCGCTTTCTTCATGAACATTTTCAGTACCACTTTCTCTCCCTATTTCTGCACCAGCATCTTATTTCTCGTCCTCTTCCTTCTATTCTCTGGCTACTTGGTGCAGATGGGGTGTATATATTATAGTGTGGTACGATTGCAGGGTGGGCTGGACGGGAAGCCAACCTTGTTAGAGCCTGGGATTAGTGGGCCCAATGCGTCGTGAATCTGAAATAGCAGGAGACACAAGATACGACCGCACACCATAATACTCCGACTGTATTGTTCCCCAACCCCCTGTTCTTTAGATCGCAAACTGTGGACCGCATCCCAACAGTTCCGAATCTATTCTCGGATTCAAGTAAGAAAGCGAGTGGCTGTTATTTGAGCAGTGGTAAAATTTACCACGTGTTCAGAATTATACCACTCAGCGTCACACATCCGTCGTTAATGTCACTTTACGTTTTATGTTGAGGGTTTCAAGTATGAATATAACATGTGGTGAAAATAACGTAGCTACTGCAACTTTTTTTTCATGTCACAAAGCTTTGCTACATTAGAAACAAATAACCAGAAAAAGGGTTAGGCTTTTTAAAATAAAGCTAGAAACTATGAAGGATTTTTGCGGTGTTTAATTACTTCAAATGTACTCTGGAAAAAAGCGGACTACTGTAGGGTGTTGTCAAGCTGAAGGAGAGCACTTCCGAAACATGTGGTTTCGGGTGTCAGAAAAGTCTAATTCAATCGGAACGTGCAGTAACTTCGCAGACTTGTAGCTCCGACGTCCGTTCGCTTCAGGCGTCATCACTCGCCTTCTTGCTCGAATATTAAAGCAATCAACTGAAACGCATCCATGGATATGTATGTTATAGACAAAATACATCCCTCTTCGCACACTTGTGTATGAAACCTTTTAACGCCTAATGCTTGTTATACGCATAACCATGTTTAATATTATAAACCTCTTTTTGTAGACAAATTGCCTTTACATGTTCCATGTGATTCTTATGGCAAGCAGCGATTCTTTCCCTATGCAGCTTTCATCGACGGTCTTTCCGCTAGAAGTACACATTGTTCTGTAAGAGGAATTAACTGATATAATGGAGACAGATTTTATTCTTGAATCCAGTGGGTCTTGAGACTGGCCAATTCGATGAAGTTTTCAGTCATTTTTGTCGGTTATAAAAATACTGCTGAGCTTCAAAATCCACGTTGTACTTTGTGCTTCGCACGCAGCCCTCCTAAAATTAACGTCCAAATTTCTGCCCAAATATAGCCCTTCGTCATAATAAAGACCTCCAAGCATAAAAATCGTCCGAATTGCTGAAATTTCCTTCTCTGCTGTATTCTCCTATGTGTGCTCCCACCATCTTATCTTCATCACTTCCCGCATCTCTACCTTGCCCTCCAGGCCACCCTTATCAGAAGGACGTGCGGGAGCATCCTAAGAAAATTCATAACAACAATTTTTATGTGTTCCGCTTGTAATAATAAATGTAGGGCCTATCACTATGCCCCGGGTTTTTAAATCTTAAAGGCCTTGTCGCTTTTGTGGTTGTTAGTTGCCGGCTTCTCAATGCGAAGGCTACATTTGATTTGAGGTCATTCAAAGTGCGATCTGTGGTAGACACCGCGGTACTGTGTGGTAGATTTTGTTCAGGTGCTTCAGTTTTCCCCTGACAGTTTCAGTTCTCCATAGCTCCAGCTTCTTTCATTCATCCATCCATCAACGACGCTATACAAACTTAGAAACTGGCAGCGTTGTTAAATAAGACACTTGAATGTTGTAATTTTTACGATGTGCGTAATCAAAAGGATATGAGTGACAACCAGTGCCCGATACAGACTGAGGTGAAGTCAGAACAATGTAGTGACAGGTCACATATGAGGAGTGATCAAAAGCGTGCAGGAGAGGAAACCAAAGTTTGATTTCATGTAGTGGTGGATAAAATATTTTTAATATTTATTATTTTGCCTAACGAAATTCTCTTTCTGTGTGGAGTTAAATCACAAAATAGACAGGCATCGTTTGTTTGCATGTTATTTATTTGGTGACCCAAATTTTGCATTTTACATATTCAATTAATTATTAATTGTCAATTAATATTAATTGTCAATGACAAAGATAAGTGCATAAGATGCATGAAACGTATTGAATCAGGAGAGGCTAGTGACCTCAGATGTGTCATTTGTGGCGCTGGAATGTTTATTTCAGGCCACAGTGAAGAGAGCTGAAACCACAAAGCTGAATGTCAGCTGCCTGCTACTGATTTTGTAAGTAACAGATGGAACTTCGAAATGCATTAATTGCACTGGCTGAGGTGTTTTGTGATCTTGGTGAAGTAATGTTTCAGGAGGAGGTCGCATAAGAAAGGAGGAAATGAAATAATAACGTTAGTAGGGATTTTGAGAAAAATTTTATGCTGTTTGGAGGTGTGTGAAATTGCCTCAGAATTGTGTTCAATGGAGAGTTTTGCTATTACCTATGTTGAACACTCGCAACTTACTGCAGGATAAATGGTTATATTGTTAACTACTTACAGAAGGATGATTCAGTTTGCTAACTTCATTAATTCTTTGATTATGTAAAGTGGTTTTTGGAGATTATCATTGAACAATGTAAAGTTGATAATGGATGGTTAGGCGGAAAAGATAGAGGAAAACGGCCGTGAAGTACTGAATTGAAATTTAATCGGAAGTAATGGAGACAAGATAGGCAATGTGCGTGTAAGGTAACATTGGGGCGCTTTCGCCTAACCATTTTTGCCTTGGAAATGCAATAAGTGTTAAATATTATGGGTGTGTGTTAGTTATCCAGCATGCAAATTTCATCTTTTCTGCGCAGCATTATATTGTCATGTGGCCTGTCTGTCTCTCCCATATTTTTCTACGTCGTTTCTTAAACAGCACGATTTGCGGAAAAAAGTTAGCGAACATGAAATGATAAACTGTGCGTTTTGTGTTTCTATGGAAAATTTTCTGAAATATTTCTCGTTTAGACAAGAAGCCAGCGAGATATTATGATAAATGTACATAGTTCTCCATGTAGATTACCCGTTATTATTGTCAGACTTTTATGGATCTTGAAGTTCCCTGACAAATTTTCGAAAAATCATCAAATATCACCTTTCATGAACATGTTTCCAATGGGAGACTAGTTTCATGCGGACAGAGACAGACAGAAGGACGGATATGACGCGGCTGATTGTCGCTTTTCGCAATTTTGCGAGAACGGTTAAAAATTAAAAGCTCACGCCCCAATAAGTCGTTGCCTTTCTAATATTCAAACTTTATTCTTTCCGCGTAGAATGTGGGCTCCTTGCCGCTGACCTAGACGCTTACCCTTTCATCTTAGTAGATCTAGGACGAAGCATTATTAACCACTATTATACATGTGACTATGAACCTGCCAGATCCGTATGTGAATTTCGTCAACAGTTTCGCGAAAGAAAGCCAGTGTAAAATTCGTTTAGTTTTTGCTATAAAGGGTATGAGGTAGGGCAATGTGGATGTGATATTAAAATTTTCATTTGTATTGATATACATTGCCATATGCCATTCACTTCCCTCACCCCTGGGTTTGGTTATTAAAACCAAATCATCACTCACTCGCCCCGGGAAGCTAACGTAGTGAGTCAGCTTACTCATTCCCATCCCACCTAAACCTCCCTCAAACGATTATTATGTAGATTCTAATCGCACTGGAGCGGATTACAAGCTAAAGTCAAAATGAGAACATACAAATAAATAGGCTAACCTCAATATGCTCCATTTGTTTTTATCATTTTTGCATCTCTGTACTTGGGGAATTGGTAAGGGAAGCAAGTGACGATTCAGTGCCTTAAATCATGTCTGCTTTTCTCATTAGAGAAGCCCACAGCAACACGAAGCATAAAGACCCTTGCACAAGGATAGTGTGAGAGGTATTGTTACAGTAATACCAATATTGTTGAGATCAGTACGGAAAAAAATGTTATGTATAGAAATGGAAGAATATGTTTTCGCTCGGAATTACACTTATAGATCCTCGAAATTTGTCCAAGAGCCCAAAGACTCCAGTCTTAAGCAATGATTCTGAAACTTCATGTAAGGGACACTGATAATGTGTCAAACACAGGATGCGAGGCGTAAATATAACGTGACGACATGTCTTGATAAATATTTTTTTGCATGGGATAAACTTTTTTTAATTTCAAGGGCCTCTGTGGCTTGCATTTATCATGCACGATAACAATTTTAAAAAAGATATTAAAGCAAGTCCCCACTGAAAATTGGTACAATAAATTTTACACTGTCAAGGAGTACATGAATTCTCTGAGATATAATTGTGAATAATGTGTATACAAAGGCTTGGAAAAGAAACGTGAGACCTATTTAAGGAAAAAAATCCACAATTATCCTGAAAGAGTATATGGAAACAGCGATACGTTTGTTATAACCTGGGTCTTCCTTGTAATTAGCCGCATCATGTTAACAGCGTCCTCCATATTTCGGTACTTTGTTAATAGTATTCCCTTGAACCACAAACATAACCCATCACTCTGTTATTTGTGAACCTGCCATCATAGTGAGATAGTTTTCTCATTCCCAATACTTGTGTGTTTCAACCCGTAATTTCCAAAATTTAAAACCTCATGTATGTTTCCACTTACAATTACTTATTTGTAGTTATCTTTTTGATGCCAACAGGCTGCGTGATTCTTCTTCTGGTCTACCATCTCGTAGACACTATTGATGTGATAAGAAAATGCGGAAGAGTTAAATGTATATGTATATTGCAGTGCAGACGTGCATAACACTCTTGTACGAATAAATGCTCTTTAAATTTCAAAAGCAATATTTACCTAAATATTAGTTAAATAGGCTTATATATTTTGTGACTGTACACTTAAAACTTAAAGGCGTAACTAGAAAAGATTACGAACAGCATAAATGAAGCTTTTCATATAATAGCTGGATTCGGACTGTTTCGTAAGACTAAATGACATGGCATTACAACACAACTCAAACCTAAAAATTAAAAAGAAATTATAGAAAAAATGAGAGACGATGCAAGTATGAAATGTAGGGCAGTAGACGTACGAACATTAGTAACTGCAGGTAAACCACACGGAATAAAAGATTGGAAAATGGCAAGGAAAATATGAAAACAACACCTGGACAAGTAACAGGTTTATTATTTGACATGTGAAAAAGTTCAGCATAACTGACAGAAAACACACTGCTTCACCAACACAGATATAATTTGATGCTGTCTGTGGAACAAAATCTGTTTATTCAGAGAATCTCACGATATAAATAAATGTGGACAAAGTGTAGAATTCGCTAATGTTTAAGCAGGTGTCACACATAGTGAGCACCGTGCGTGAAGGCATTAAATACACGCCTGTAGTGTTATTTTTGAGGCCGTGTGTATCGAATTACAGTATCACCAGTGTACGAGCGCGTACAAAGGGGCGTGCCTTAATCCCTCTTAGGTGACATGTAAAATTGCGCCCCCCCCCGCCTTCATCCTTCCATTTAGCTATCAAACCCTCACTTAATATCTCCCCAACCTTCCTGTTCCTTACAGGCGGGATGGTGGAATAATACAGACATATGTAGACTATAGGGGTGGGAGGATTTGGATTCCCATGCTGGAAGCACATGGTTTCCCACGTAAGAGAATAATGATTCTTCGATATTATGGGATATAAATAACAAATACACTACTCGCTAGATCCCCGCCCTATTTTTTGCCTTGCACGTCATCAACAAGGCGATTTTAAACTATTGGTACCAAAACAGCAATTTTCCTTTTCGCTTGCTGTTCAAGTCTACCGAGTTGAACAGCTGGGCCTATGGTTACAAATGCCACATTTTTTCCCCTGCTATTCCTTAGTCGTTTCGTCAGTAACAAATATTTTTAGTTTAGCTCAAGGTTAAGGATTCCAATTTGTGTCAGAGGAGTACCCTGTTTGAAACTCTGAAAGGACAGCATTTATTATGAATGAATTATTTCGTGGTTTTTATCTGTCTCCCCCAGAAGACATCGATTTGTTATGTCTAATTAACTCACAATATTTTTCTTCCATGTTCTTCCCACTTCACTGCAGACTTATCACTTCTCTCTTCGACCCTGTGTAGTAGCAGATACTGACAACGTCGTTAAATAAGCAAGCGGTTATCAATCCTGGTATGTAGTGAATATTTCGTGAGTATGCGCACCGATGTGTCGGGCATTTCTTTAGCAAAGACAGGCCGTTCCATAACTTTTCACCTTCAGCACGTTCTGTCTAGAAAACGCACTACAGATGTGTCTGATGCAAGACATTTTCTAGTAGTGGAATAATGGGCTAATCTATAATTCTCATTTAATATCTTGAATACATTTTATCGCAAATTATTGCACGCGTTTCAGGACAGACGTCCTCTGAGATTAGTCTCAGTTATTCAACACGAGTCGTGGGATTTTTCTCCGATATATCCTGTGTTTCTTTGAAAGAGAACAGCGCAGAGATTTAAATTTTTTTTGCAGCATTGTGCGGTGATAAAAGACAACAATTCTGTAACAGCAGGAAGAGAGACGACTTTGATGCAAAGAGGTTTTGTTCTTGACCCTACTGTAAGCGTTCAAAGGCTGTCAGTATGTGTAGCCCGAGTAGCAATAACTAATTCTAAAGAACAGACTCGGTGCCTGACGCAGCAGGGCGGTACCTGGAAGGAAGTATTAGGTAAAAGGAAATATTGCCACTACTGGTGTCGCGGAGAGCTGGATCTTACGGCGATGAGTATGAATGTGGCGGGTTGTACTTTGATTAGTACTTCCCACCTCTCGCAGTACCATGTTGCCTCGTTTTTCACCGTAGGTTATTTTAGTGATGCCAATGAAAGCAGAAGACTCCTCCGAATCCTTTGGACCTATCCACCAAAATAAACGGCCTCACATCCTAAAAGGCAGTAACCTTCAATACTGCTGTCTGTTTCAGTAAAGTGCAGTTACAGAGGAATATATAGGCATAATGTCACTCGAAGGAGCCTCAGATTGCGTTAATATTACAGGTTTTGAAATGAAGTTTAATTAGAAGGGGCAATTTTAAACAGAGTTTAATATTTTGAGTTACACAGAATTCTCAACGCACACTTGCACAGCCTGACTCACACAGTGTTTGAATATTTGCCCTTTTTTTAATACACTTTGCACGCCTTCGTAAAACCAAACGAGACTGCTAGATGCCTGCTCGTATGTTCGCATGGAACAACGCTACTCTAACAGGAGAGATTTTATACAATTTCTTGCACAGATTTTTTCTAAAATTTGTCAACGCCGTCCAATTTTCGTTAAAATCGGCCAAAAATGACACTATTCACGAATACGTAAGTACATTGACCTAACTGGTCATTATAGCCTACTCGAGGTAGAATGTCCTCTCTATGAAGTACGAACTGAGGCGCAAGACACATAGATAAAATATCTGCCTTCTCCTGTACGAGACAGGTACGTAAAAAGGATATCTTGCCTTTTATGAGATAAGAACAGGAAACATATCTCGCTGTTTACGAGAGAGAAGTACAAGCCAGATCCATTTGGTGAAGGTTAGTTCGTACAAATATACCTTACTTTTTGCCACCCTAGACGGTGTACAAGAAATATAGCTGAAATTGTTATGTTATGAATCTGCTTATCAGTTTTCAAGGTTCTTTTTCGTGTACATAGAATGCGATTTTTATTCCGAAATATGTGGAAGTAAATAACGTGTTTATGTCGTGCACTTCTTTAACGTTTATTTATTACTATGCTTATTTATTTGTAGCACAGATCTTTTGATTCGTATAATTAATAAGGATTTTAATAGCAGGTTCGGCAAGAGAATGTCCCTTGCGAAAGTTTTCAGTGGCCACAATGAACTTGGAAATGTGTCCAAAAATATAACTAATCATTTATATGTTAACCCTGTCCAGGCCGGGTATATATGAGGGAACTTCCTTCAACCCGTGTTTTTACAGTAATTTTTGGTTGCTGTTGTTTAAAGCAACATGGTGCTTCACGCTTGTTTCTCTAATATTCTCAAGTGCCCAATAAATTTATGTCAGGAAGACCACAGTGTCTAAAAGAGATATCTCGTGCTGGCACGAAGAATTTAAGAATACAATAAATTCTCTTCCTTTAATTATAGCGCAGTATTTTCTCCGTTTATCAAAATCAGGTTCATTTGAAAGAAACTATCTTGTCAAATTCTGCTTATTTCTGCCCAGATATGTGACTCCTTTCAATACATTTAGGTTAAGTTTTCATGTTTTGTGTAACAACAGTCTTAAAAATTAAACGGGGAAGGATAGAAGGTTGTAGTCTTACAAATGTGACATGAAAGCGTCACGCACATTAACCCTTTAAATCGCAGTTACTGCCAGTAAACAGACCTCCTGCTTTAACTTTAATAAATCTGCCTTCTTCGTTCATTGTATTTATATTACGTGTGGTTCTCGGAAAAAATGGCGACGATTCGCTGACCCTGGAATTCAGTACTTTCATTCAGCTATATTTATATTATTATACGGGTATTTAAAAATTAAAATATAAAAGAAGTATGACATATAAATTTCATAACGAAGTGAATTTGCCCACGAAAGTTACGTCCACATTTAATATTACCTGTTGAATGAAGGTAGAAGGTAAATTGTCGCTGTGCACACCGTGAATACGGCGAGTTGAGGTGTAGTTTCAAACATTATTAATCGTGACACTCGATGGGAATGAGTGGTCAGATTCACCCCCTGGCTGCTTTATTCTCGGGGAAAGAACCAGTGGTGCCTATTGCAGGATGTGTTGGTTTGGCCTCAGAGCCAGTTTGGACGCTTCGGAGAAGATATATAATAAATCTCTTGACCCTGCGAGGGTTGCAGAAACGGTTGTTCGGACGTCTGGACCGTAGCGTAGTCTGTAAGCCATACCGTACAGTTGCAAGGTTTTTGCATTCTGCGGCCTTTTGAGGCTCAGGCTTATTGATAAATTGGTACGTGGACCACACGTGGCTGGAAATTAGGCTAATTAAACAGTCTATGGGGATATCCTTTGGAGACAATTATTGCAAGGAGGGTGGGTGGGATATTATGTTGACAGAGAAATAAATAACACAGCGGAAAGGGAAATGAAATGTCTCGTGATTATTATTTGCTTTTCAGCGTACATCTTGTAACGTATGGTTATGCTTTATACATCAACAATATAATTTTAAAGGACTAGTATATTCTTATATGTATATGGCTAGGTCTATACAGGAGTCGTCTTTAGTGATGTCAATAAAGTTAAAGTGATTGCACATGTCCGAGGTTTCAGATGTTTGGTAGAATTGTTAGTGGGAAGATACAATAAAGGGAAGGCCTCGTGCACGGTGAGCGTCCTAAATCCAGACCACAGCATTCTTCGTAATTATACACAGAAATTTTGATTCGCCGTCAAATGTCATTCTTCGCAAGGACTGATTTTCATATTTCAAGTTCAATTTCAATAGCATGGAACATTAAACGAAAGCATGGAGTTTGAATGGGAGTTTCAGAATACATTTGAAAGACAATTTTGAGCCAATAAGGCAATAAATTATTTTATTTCTGAAGACCTGTATAGAAATTTGATTTTACTTCTTCTATTACCGCCAAAAACTCTTGTATAATTTTGTAGGAAACTAAAGAATGTTCATTTTTTCTTAATTTTAATATGTATTTCTAAATATAAAATTTTACAACTACTCTCGTTAACATAATTATACTTTAAATAAAGATGATATTTGTTGTGGATGTGCCTAAAATGTAATTTTAAGTATTGGTTTTATTTTCACACATTCAAATGATTTTCGATAAATACTTTACAGTACCTTATTTTCTGGCATGATTGTTAAAGTCCGTGTTATTTCTTCGGAGGGTATCTATTAATAAGTATCTCAAATATCTGTTTTTGCGAAATCTTATTTATTATTAATTTTCACTTAGGGGAAGTCTACAATAAATTCCGACAGTCTGTCGAATTTCGGTTTGTAAGTTAAGTACATGAAGTAGTATGCAATTTTTAACGTAGCATATTTGTGTCTCTCTCTTATATAGAATATTTACCACAGCGGTAAACAAAGTTGTCAGCAAGCGTGTTTTTTGTGTGTTGGATAATATAATTTTTTTGTAATTGGGTCTGGATCTCAGGACAAGTGAAAGACCGGGCAGACAATGTCCACGCCTGGAATTGAAGAGGGTCAGATAAAGGAGAAGAACTAATAAATTGAAGATAAAAGCAAAAAGGGAAAGCTGCAAGGCGTAAAATATCTGTTAATACACAAAACTGGCTGTCTCATGAACAGCTTGCTTTATTGTTTCGTCATTTACAAATGAATGGCAATACAATATAGCAGACTGGCAGACTGAATGAAGGGTCATCACGTAAAACTGCATTGGTTCAGCTTCACTGTCGAGTGTATGCAGGTTCAGAGGATCGTCACTATCAACGTACAGTATTCATGCATTCGCTACCGGGCAGTGCCAAATCGTACAGAGGAAGCAGTGACTGGACATCCTAACTTACCATACTGACTCCACCCTTCTCACTCAGTTTGTTTTTAATTTTCTTTTTAAATTTGAATCTAAATTAAAAACATCGTTTTACAAATACAGTACCCCTTCATAACCTATCATGAGGTTCTTACAAGGAACATAAACATAAAATTGCGTAAAATGTAGTTAGTTATTCTGCGATATAATGTATTTTGTTACTGTAGCTACTGCTGTAACTGCCTGGATAAGCCTGTGAAGTGACTAGCGATGGGCTGAAAGACCCGGGCATTGATTTCTGGCAGAAGTAGAGATAATTCTCTCTAAACCATGTACACCCCCCTCCCCCCTTCGGTACTCGCCCAGCCTCCTGTAAAACAGCTACTGACTTAGTGAGATGTCGACATTTGGAATTTGTGGAACCACAATTAGACTTCTGTGTATGGCTTTCTGGCGCGGTACAAGTAAATCTGTCACTCGTTGATTAACCGCCATGTCATGACGACACTGGGGGTTGCTGCTTTAAATGAATGATAATGGTTAGGTACACATGCCGGCCAATTTACTCATGGTACCGATGGGATAGGAGGACTGATGGAGCCGAGATCCAATCTGGACGCTGTGAAAAAGCTGTTCTTACACAGATTCCTCGATCGTTCAGTTCAGAGCAAGTTCCTGGACTGACTGGACTATGACGGCCCTTACATATGGGGGGTTACTCTTTTAGGTTCACCGCTTCTTCAGTTGGCTGCAGTACACGTATTCAAAAAAAAGTTTCATTTTTACACTCTGCGTTATATTATAGCAAGTTGTACCGCCTGCCTCGACTGAGATCAGAAGAAAATAATGTCGTTAATATTCCGAGGAGACCATTACCTGCCTATGCGTCTGTGTGGACAGGTCTTCTTTCTGGGAATTTGTTAGCGGCTCATCTAGTCAAAACTTGCCCGCGTTCTATGGCGACCGAAATTGCATTGCTAGGGCCTATACAGAAGGACGTGCAAAGGAGGGCACTGCTATCCTTATCCGTGGAAGAAATTAACTAGCCGTGTAAGTTGCTCTCTTCTAAAGACATCAACGCTGGAATGCTGTTTGTTATGTTTCCATCCGTGTTTTTGTCCCCATTGACAGAAGTATAATTTTATATAGAGATACTAATTGTAAGTAGACGCTGTTCGTAAATTCACGAACTGGTTGCATTGGTGGCACGTCACAAATGCTAATGCTACGACCAATGAATTTGACTTTTCTTTTAATAGCAGGTCAGCATCGCTGAAGTAAATCCTGTGAAGTGAATATGAACCAAAGTGCTTTACTGCGTAACCCTTCAAGTGCTCTGTGAATAGGAACTCAGCTGAGCATGGCGGTATAACATTAATTATACTACAGGAAAGGAAATATCTTTGCCAGTTAATGTGGGCATGCAGGTACGGCACGTGGTTATACACATCATAAAAACAACCATTTGTCTGCAATGAGAATTTTTTTTGTAAATAAAGTCGAATGTTCATTTCCACTTTTTTGTACAACACTTATAATCAATATTAATAACGTAAATACGTGCACACACATACACACATTCACGCGCGCTGTCGCGGTTTTCCAGGATACTTCACGCACTCCAAATATGATTTTATGTAAGAAGCACACCAATTCGAAACAGTTAAAATCGAAGTTGATTTTCTATTTATGTCAGTGTTAGCTGTTTGTATTTCTCATAAAGTGTCCATACCTGTTTGTCTTACATCGAAACTGGTTTATTTAGAAGCTCTTTTGGTCTTCAGTTCTTCCAACGAAGGTAGAAAATCTGCACCCAGCATTCTTATCGGCACCTTAAAGGCTACACAACTTGCATTTTTTGTGAAGAATAAAGTGACATAATCACTGCAAAGGAGATCATTTGAACAGAAGCGCAGAGAAATATGCTTTCCCATTTATTTTTGAAGCTTCTCTGCCTCTGTTTAAAACTTACTCTTTATCTTTGGTTCATTCTCTTGAAACAATTTGTACTTCGTCGTATGACAGGTTGGGTTTCAACCTCCAAATATTTCGACAGCCTTAGTTATTCGTAGATTTATTGAAACGTGCGTATTTTCTACTAACTCTTTAAAGCATCTTGAGCCGACTGAGTGGTATGATGCCGAGTATAATATGCAGACATATAGCAGTTTGTCTTCTTTATTTCAGTCTCTTCTCGTGACTAGTTTCAGTGAATTGCCTTTGTACTGACACAGCGAACCCAACTCTATTATTTGGTTACTCCCGCGCCTGTGTCAAGGTACTGTGGTGCTGTGGCTGCAGCTGTGGGCTCAGAGAAGAGTTGTGATGATCTCTTCCAGATTTATCGTCGTCATTCTCTTCCTCCCTGTTGCTGCTGCTGTTGTTGCTATTGTTGATGTGGAGGATAGTGCGATGGTTCACCATGCCGACGGCAGTGGCTCCACAGTCTAGAAGCAGGTCGCTAGTCGACAACAAAGACTGTTTGATGTTGCCACTAAGTCCGACATGGTGCAGGTCCTCGTTTCAGACAGACGTTCTGTCCACTGTGGCGTATTGGCAGGCGGACAGTCCCGTCGAGTTAGACCTGGTGGCTGCAGGACTCACTGGAGAATACGTACTGACGAAACTTGAGGAGTGTTGCTTTGCTTTTAGACGAAGGCTGGCGATACTCGATGCTCCTATCGATGACATGGCACTGCAGGGTTCACTAGAGCGGTGATGGTACATGCTGTATGGAGTGGTGGGTGGAGCGTAGGGACAAGCAGGCCCTGACACTGCTCCAGTGGGTGTCGTCACTCCGCTCAAACTCGTTGTCATCGAGCCAGGAAGCATCGACCCAGTCCCCGAAGTCATCGATGCCGCAGCGGCGACAGATGTAGCGGCTGCGTTGAAGCAGTTGACGGAACTTTGGTGATTAGAGGGGACCACGGACGTCAGCGGGTTCACTGACCACGGGAAGCTCTTGGTGCCGAGAGGGCTGGGAACTTTAGATGCCCAGTTATTGTACGGGTAGGGTGAATATAAGGAGTCCGTATCGGTGAACGGCTGCATCAGGCCATTGAATTGAGTGCCGAAGCCGTTCTTGAAATCCGCTGCAGCTGCTGCTGCAGCATTCATAGCATTCCTTTCGCGCTTCCTCCACTTGGCGCGTCTGTTCTTGAACCATACCTGTAACAGCGAGCAAAGGAATATACATGCAAACCTGGCCGAATATAGCGCCGAATGTAACTCCATGCAGCAGAGTTCTCCTGCAGAAGCCAACAGAAAAGATACATGAAAACTCGAGCAACTGGCACAGTCACAACCCTGTACTGTATTATCGTGCTCTGCGACACGCATCGCCTAGGTCCATCAGTATAGGTAAGGGTAAACTATATGCAATGCGGCCTGTCTTATTAACTTTGGTATCTCGAGATGTTTCAGTAAGTTTGTATATAACTGTCATTAATCCTTAAGTTTTGATTCAAATATTAGTGCACATTCAAATATCACTTCCCTTACATATAATGTATATATACGCGCAGAATATGACTATTCATATTGAGAACTATATTACATTTATAAGAAGCGTCCTTTCCCTGTATGATGGCCCTGCATCCTAATATAATGCGTTTAGTGGAACCAGATTTTTCAGTGCTGTGTTCGCAATAACCTGTCACTAGTCTCTGTCCTGAGCCAAATTAATCCATTTCACAATCCAGATTACGTTTCTTTACAGTTCTCCAATTTGCACGTACGACATCCACGTCTTTCTTTTATGTTTCATGAATTTTTCGTGTATGTGGTGCGTGCTACATGTCCTGTTGACATCATTCTAAGTTATTTGATCTTCTAAACACTATTCGGTGAATACTTCAATTGATTCAGCTCCAAGTACTCAAATGTTGATACAGTGTATTCAATCAGCCAAATGCGACGTTGCTCTTGCCCCTGATAATTCTGTTAGGAGGAGATACGGCCTGAGAGATTTGGGCAGATTTCCGGGCGCTCTTAAATCTGAGGGTAGGGGTTTGGAGGAGACGTAGTGCGACGGTTATTTGGAAGACGATGTAGGAAAGGAAAATGGGAGGGGGTTCAAGTTTGAAGGGCGAAAGCTGTGCCGCTAAATATTCTGGACTGCAACTCACGAAACTTTTCCCATCCCATTCTGTCCCTCATGCACCCCGCTCTCACCCCTGCTAGACGGCAGCCACCCCTGTCAGTAGCAACACTTACATCTCTATATTCCACACCACACCCCAACCCCGGCTGAGCGCAACCAAGCGTCTAATTGCGCGGCCGACAATGAAGATGAACGAGTCTTGTGATTGGTTCTGGCAGGCCGAGAGTTACGGGTACAGACAACTGCAATGTTTGCAGCAAAAATGTCATATAGTGTAGCAGGACGATATCTCATGGTGTGTTAAACGTCGCAGTAAATACGCTTATCACTTGCTGTAGCACATAGGATCTATGAATTTCACGACATAATTTACTTCTGTCTCAATTATGCATCTGAGAAAAAAATCGATTATTTCTCTATATGGAATTAAACTGACTCTTTTTTTATAACTGAGATGCAGTGTGTTTACTGCACGGTACGAGCTGTGTGTTATGTATAATTCAGGTAGAATGCCTTCTTCAAAGACTTAGAACCAGCCTTCTGCGTAGCTCACATGGCAGCGAATATGAGGAATGCAAGTACTTAAACTTTGCTTATCGTAATATATTTTGCAAGGATTCTACTGGAACCTCTGAAATCACAAGAAAGATACAAAGTTATGGCCATGTCTGCAAGCCTGTGTAACACTAATATCTGCTTCACAGATCACAGGAAAAAATAGAGAGGATAAAAACGCCAAAATTATTAGTTCGACGTAGAAGGAAATGCTGTACACTAAACGCCTAACATAATTTAAAAAGAAGAAATAGTACAAGAATTGGCAGAGCTCTACATAAGTGGAAAAATAAATAATTACGGGAAGACGGTGGGTGTATTTTGCAGAGAACAGTAGCGGCGTAGGACAAGTGCGTTAAAATACGATCCCAAAGAATAAAACAATGTGATGTGTACAGACAACATCTGGAACAAAGCCGTCTTAGCTAAACTGCTGTGACAGTCTCAGATACGTTTAAATTTGGACACTCAGTAATGCTCCTACGAGGTGGTTATCAGGAACGCAGGGTAGTTCTTTAGCACATAAGTTTTAATGTTATACGACAACCCTTTGAAGTCGTCTTTAATCTTATCTGATTCACTGATGCACAGAAGATTATTTCTACACTGTGTACCATAAACCGTAAACATGACAGCAGTCAATACTTGCACATCTCGAAGTCTCCCCACTTGCTAAATGTTACAGTAGCAATTCAGTGGGGCAAACACCTCACATACTAAAAGACAGCCAATAAGGGATTAGGTCAGAAGTCAAGATACGGTATCAGTGATAACAAGAAGCCTATAAATTTATCGTATTTTCATTGCTTCTATATATCTCTTATTAAATCATCTGGTTTCCCGCCCCGCCCCCAGGAGGAGTTCCGGGGTTTTCTACACTAAATCACACGTCTTACTGACTCAGTCTTCACTGATGGCATATCCGCTTTTTCATTACTTTATTTTTAAATTATGGCACATTCGTTCGTAAGAAATTTGCCTTAATTTATGGCACATAGGCTTCAATGTTACTTTCTCTGAATCTTTGCAATATAATATATTTGAACATGTGTACATTGAACATTTACACAGTAACTCGTAACTTGTTTGCCTTGAAGGAAGGCGATACTAAATTGAGTACTGTATGTACAAGGCTTCAGTTATGACATGGGAAAAAGCTGTTGCTAGGCTGTGCTATACTATTAGGAAGTTCTTTTATATTCCTCGAGCTCTTCAGAATTCAAGTCTCAATTAACAGCCCGTAGGTCTTGAAGGACAACACAGCCACTTGCTGTAGCAGGTTCTAATTAAACAGTGACACAAACACGTGTAAACCCCTTCAAATATAGCGCAGCAAGTACTAACGTAATTTACTGAGTTATGGCACAACAAATAAGATATTGTGCTTGAATCACGGTACCACCGCTTGCGTTCTTGACTGTTGCCAGTACAAAGATTAACTTGTCGACCTTTAATTATGGTGAATTTTATTAAAGTGGGGCACTAATTTCTGAAGACAATGATCAATGAAAGTATCCAGAAGTAGAAAAAATTACAACATGGGGAAGTTAAATGTTTCGCGTTGTTGAATAATTTTAGTAGATTAATCAAATGTTGGAGATTTGGAGATCTCACAGGGATGTTGCTTAATATTCAAGCCTTATAAAGTGTTACGCCGTGTTAGCTATGAATAATTACCGATACTTTGAAGGAAAGTGTTCATTTCGTCTTGTTGGGCTTCTTGGTTGTGAAGATGAATGCACTATCTTCCTTCGAAACGTCAGTAAATATTTATTACTCTATAACATATGGCATGACATCCCTAAAGACTCGAATTGTAATTGAATATTGATGTTCGATCGGATGTGGAATCTAAGGAGGGTGGTACAGGGTGTCGCTTTCGTAGTACTTTTAAGAAGGCTGCTAGCTTCACATGCTTTTAGTAGGACAATAATGATCACCGAAATCAATAAAAATGTAAAGCGAAGGAATTCAGCGTGTTTTTTAGATTAATTTTCGCATCTTTATTAGACACGTCTGTTCTGCTGTAGTGACAAATTCAATACCCACACGACTCCTGAATGATTCGATAAGTAGCAAAAGAATGCACGGTATCCATTTAATAATATCCTGAGTAGGAATCAGAGCTGATATAATTATACTTTATGAAAAGCGTGAAATGTAAGATTAGAATTATCATCATCGTCATTGTGAGAGTCATCGTCGTCATCACCATAATCACCGTCATCATAATCGTCGTTATGGCTGCCTCCTTTCCTCTTGAGCAAGGTGAATTCTGCACAGTAAGTTAGGGGCCAATTGATTATTTTCCTTTGAGCTGTTCAGTTTATAATGTGTCTAGGTAAGGTTCAACTTCTCCCTGTCTGTGCTATGAACTCACGCTGTGGTGGGTGTAACAGCTTCACTGTTTCGTAACCTCGGCTTTACGTGGGTGGGTGGTCAAATTCAAGTCGCGGCCGCTTTTCCCTGGGGGAAAACCCTGGTGTCCATTAAAAAGGAGATGGTATGCGCTTCAGAAACGGTCCGGAGTCTTTCCCTTTCCGGGAATCGAACTACCGTTCCTCGTTCGTTCAGTCCGTAACCTAATCACCACACCGACTACCTTACTGCGGCATTTGTCTGTGCATAGGAGGCACTCCCATTCTTTCCGCATGGTTTGTCCAGTTGTTTATATTTTCCTAATTGTATTATTTAAATTAAAAGGTGTTTGTTTCATTTCTCAAGCTTGCATTATTAAAGTGATATTTTAAAGTAACCGTGAGAAATTATACACCTGAAGTTCCCAGTCTCATATTTCACAGGTGTCCACCTTTCACTTCTGTATGTTAGTAGCTGGTTGGCCGTAGTTTTATATAGTTTTATATGCATATTTTTTTTCTCGTCTTTATTAAGTGCCTGTCTTACCATCCGACAAATGAGATCAAGTTCCCTTAGCTCTACTGTAACTAGTGACCGCTCCGTAGCGTTTTATCTATTCATCGGTATCATCGGCACGAAATAATATTCAAAACATAATGACATATTTGTTTATTTTCATTCCCCTTTCTATTATCTGAAGATACTCGTACATGTGTGAAAACTTCGACGAGGGAAAGTAACAGCTGTTTAAAAACAAAGTTGTGTAATTTTTAAAACAATCACTCTGTTGTGTTGACTCGCTAAATTGTTTCCAGCACACTGTTATTACCGGTGCCTCCTTCCGCCCTTTTGGGAACGGAGGGGGAGCTATAAGTGGATTGTCCAGCACGACTGGATGCGTCCTCCCTTCTGTCTGGTGCAAAACATCACGTAGTGTATGAGGAATTACTTTAAATACTCATATATAAACGCGTAATGTCTCCGAAGTTATGAACGAAACAAGAGAATATCAGATTTCTCAACATTCGTATTCATGAAGAAGTATAAACATTCCAGAAGTAAACCAGTCACGTGACAGGATTAACGTCATATTCAGGCAATAATCCATCCTTTTTTATCAAGCGTTCCTTCATTCACAATGATCGATAAGGCTATTAAAATACTGTGTACCACGTTGTATTTTCTTGTCAACATGGCCGAAAACCATAATTTTCGACGAGGGAGAAGTGAATCACATCTCGTTAAGCAGGCAGCCATATTTAACTTAGTCGATCAGCTGCACTTTCTGGACAACGGTTTTCGTAATTTTTCGGTCAGTTGACATTCCAAGCGACTGTGATATTCAACAACAACAACAACAACAACAACAACGACGACGACGACGACGACGACGACAACGACAACAACAACAACAACAACAACAACGACGACGACGACGACGACAACAACAACGACAACAACGACGACGACAAAAGTCCGATTAAATAGAATCCAGATTTTGTGATGGCATTTAGAACACAGTTGCCATCTGGCTTACAAACCATCTACATTATGTAAGGTAGAATACTTGCGCTCTTCTATTGTCTACTATATTTAATTTCTATAAAACATCTGCCGAACAGGTAGATAATTTAATGGAGTTTTTCAATTTGTGGAAATTGCAGTCTGTATCTTTCTTAATTTTACACAAAATTGGCGGACTTTCTTGCAACTTGGTGCACAGTATGTCATGGCGCACTACTACGTACCTCCCTAAAGTGAACACCAACACTGCGGCCAAGGAAACTTCGGGTCGTTATTATATCTGACGAATATCTTTGTTCACTTCCCGCTCGCTACTCCACCGCGCCTCTTGGCGGTGGGCTCAGTAAGCTGCGTGAATAAGGTAACTGAGCAGACAAGAAGTGGCAACCGATAGTTCTCAAATGTAATAATGAATACGTATAACATACCTCCCAAAATTATTAAAATTTGTGAAAGTCACTTCGTGGTATACAAACGAAAAGCTTGAGGGCTTGAAATGCGTACGTAGCTTTGCATATTACTTGGGCAACCCGTGAAAATTAATTCCTAAACACAGCCGCTTAAAATTTGTAACTCTGATAAGTCATTAATGTACCTAAAATTGAGAAGAAGGTATAGAAAGTGTCTGTGAAAATTACACACGAGTCACTGTATTGTGTAACTATTAACACAATCTTTCTGCCATGTCTAGATTTTAATATTGTAATAAATTTAAGCTTCACATATTCTGCGCAGAACCTCATATGGGATATGTATTTGAAGAGGTAATAATACCGTCGAGTTTCAAATTATCTTACGTGAAATCCAGTCACTGCAGCCCAAATGGGACCATTCATCTCAGTATTTATCCATATTTGTGAGGCACAGAATATGTTGCATTTCCTAATTTGTTTAACAGGATGACTGAAAGCTTGGCGTCACTTGTCTTATATAATACTCTAAAGATTAAAATGTTACAGAACTCGTAAGTTTACTTGCTGCTGCATGAGTGTAAATTTGGTCTCTTAGACTACGAAGTGAACATGGATTCAGGTTATTAAAGAAAGAGGTGCAGAGAAATACTTTTGAACCAAGGAAACATTAATGAACAAAACAATGGATTATAATATGAGCTCTTAATGTAATATACTTAAGCTAAGAAATGAAGAGAGATAAAATGTGGAAGCCATATATCTTGCGAAAATAGTGAGAGGCACATATTACACGTGTGGTTGCAGTTAAAGCTTTGAAGGAAGAAGTTATTCTGGTGAACTAGATGTAGATGAAGTAATAGTACAGGATTGAATGCTTACTCAAAACACGTGTCAAGGAAAGCTTTTTTGAAAAGGATAATGAAACTTTGAATTACGTAAAAGAGGCCATATTTATCAGCCGAGAATCTATCAACTTTGCAAGCAAGAATTTTTACTACAAAATAAGTTTTTGCATAGTTACTTATTCAGTAACTTATTTAAATAGACAGGTACATGCGCCTTTATTTTAATGAGAATAAACATAGAGAAAACTGAAATTTCATGTATGATTTGACTTCACGTTGGTCTCATGGAAACTTACAAGACATGGAACTCTGCGCGCGCGCTTGTGTGTCTATGCGTGAGCGCCAGACACAAACAAGCCAAGAGAAAGCATTATTGTGAATGTGTGTACGAACCGCTTTCACCTACTTTATTGTGTACTTATCAGGACGGAATGCAAACACAAGCCACTTGCGCTGTGTATTAACACTGGACAGCTCTTTACGGCCGTGGACTTAGATCAAGAGCGGAAGACGGCCTGTACACACACGTTCACTCGTATGTCTACGTCACTGTGGAGTAAGTGACTGCATGTGTACTTTAACGTGACACGGTTAGCAGAAAATATCTTAAATTCTGGTTTGTGGAAATGTGTCATATTTGGCATGTTAAAATCGATCCACCATCTGGAGGCCAGCTGTCTTGAATCAAGTGTATATGAAACTGCGCTACAATTCTACAGAAATAAATTCTAAGTCCGTTAACACAATATTATTACTGTATATTCGAACAAACAATATATTCCGTAAAGCACAACTTGTATTCAGTATTTATTCATACACAAGATATTTCGGTCATTTGACCATCATCAAGTGTGCCATGTAAGAAAGCTATACAAGGTAAAAGTGTAAAAGTTTACACTTTTACCTTGTACGTTGTAAAGCTATATTAAAATTTTTTAATACAGCTTTACAATTTTATAAGTCACATTTTAATGCGTATTGCCTTATGCAATCTGATGTAGCCCCCCCCCTCGATAATGGTAAAGCTGGTGCCGAAACATGTCGGGAAGAAAATGAACTGGAGACTAAGGTTGAAATAAATAATAACGCTGTGCGTAACTTGGTTCTATTTTACTATACTGATCATATGCACGGAGATGGTAACATGAAAGTCATATAATTACAGTTGCAGGTATCCTGTAAACAAACGATATTTAAATCCTTTCTTAGTTCGATGATTTATACTGATGTCTGGTTTGTGTTAAAACACATTTTTAGGAATTGTTGTTGTAATGTATGGCAACAGTGTTGTTTTTGTTGTGTATAATTATTTTACTCCTGTTGCCTAATTTTCTAAAGTTAAAACCAGCTACGGCTATTTTGACCGACAGGAGCGCGGTGCAGTTCTTGTGAAGTCAATATTTCTATTTGTTGCTTTCCCCAGTTCCAATTTGATTACTATTAATATGCCCGATAAATTTATTTGTAAGTCTCAGGCACTAAGTTTATTTATGTTGGGCTGAGTTAATAGTTTTCCATTCGCGTCGTGTAATTGTTTTCAATCTGCTGGCGTACGTTTGTGGTTGCCCCTGTGTCTGGATACGGTAATATAGATGCCTTAGTAGTGTTAGAATTTATTTCTTTAGAACTGCTGTTATTCACGTAATACAGCAGGATGTCGTATTACAAAATAAAATATGAAATAGTCTTTGTGCCTAATTAAGCACCACGCCACGTAGCGAGTTTTATGCGGGAGTTGAGATAAAACTCCGTAACATGTCTTATGGTATTCACTGAATCGGGAAGGGGGCTAAGTGGACTCGAAAAGTGCTTCGTAAGCGTTGACAAGAAAAAGTCCCTGCCGTTATTGGGAATAGAATTCCGGTCCTCCGGCTGGTGTCCAGTCACTATCCCGACTGTGAAAAACTAAAAAATGAAGCTCATTGGAGGAACAGAAAAGCAACTCTTAAAGGGGCGAGCTGCTGCTGGAGAGGTAATCCTCTAGACTTGCATTTGGGAGGTGACCGTTTTAAATAGTGGCACAGCGGATATTCCAACTGGAGTTTTTTTGTTGCCTTTTCATCACTCCCTTCGCAAAATTATGGTAAAAGCACCTTAATTAGGAGGCTATCGCTTTTTTCGATTACTTCCCAATTCATTCTTTACCGATCATCTTAAATTCTGACGCCATATGGGCTACTCTGGAATACTGTCAGCGTCTTTAAGTAGCTTAGGTTCCACAGAGAAATGCAAATTGACGATAACAATGTAGGTATTTGATCTGCAAACGAAATATGAAGATACAGATATACAGAATGTGCGACTTAAAACCGGCCTTCTTGTGCGGCGAAATCAAGAAAGCATTTTGTTTCGTTTAGTTTTTGGTAGACTAAATGCACGCTCTTACAGGAGATGTTGGAAATGAGATCCTTCTGGATCAATACATATTTGTGCGCGTGTTATCAAAAATCCCTTTTTGACTTCGCCGTGCAGGTACACAGGTTTTAAGTGGAACATTCTATAGAAGTCAGATGCGCCTTGTTCATTTAGGGCAGAAGAAGTGTAATGCCTGTAATAACGGCACGGGTAACTCGGCTGCTCGGGGCAATGATGGGCTACTAAAAACAGAAATCTCAAAGAGTCGACTGTCAGACGGGCTCCAAACTAAGAAAGAAATGAACGTCTGCCCCGTTGGAAAGTAAAAGTAACATACACTTTATTCATGTAGACTATTGAGATTTAATGATTTTGTGGCTGTCAAAGCGGAGGCCCGGTTTCGATCCCAAGCCAGTTCACATGGGATTTTTTGACTAAGTGGCAAGAGGACGGATTTTCCTCAATAGTACTTTGGCGTTCGCCTGTCAGTATCATTCCACCGGTGCTCCATACTCATCTTTATTTCATTAGCAACTGAGAGAGTCGTAAACTAAGACCCTTCTCTTCAGGAAATTGTGGCGTTGAAGAACCATGTTTTGGTTTTCTGGTTTATAACATCGTGTATTAAACTCGAAGACCAGCAGTCCAGCTGTGTTCCTTGTAGTTTTCCTCAGACCTTCGAATCAAATCCCAATGTATTTTCTCGAAATACGCCGCAACCCTTTCCTTGTATTTAATCCAGTTCATTATTCAGTAATGATATCACCATTCAGAACCAGTTTCGGCTGTTCACTGGATCTTTAACGAAAACACAAGAAGGGCCAAAGGCATGATAGGCCTACAGTCTTTTAAGTGGTTAACGACATTTCGGAAAAATACCCTCAGGGTGAAAATTATATTTTAAAATTGAGACACTACTTTAGTCCGAAATGTTGGTAACATATTACCAGATTATACGGTGTCATAATCTAGAGCCCACAAAGTCTTGGAAATTTTGTTTCTTTTATCTACTAACTAGTGAAAGAGATAATGAGTTCTAATCAATTCTGTGTTCAAACGCTGTTAAATTAATTGCTGGAAACATGTACTGCTAAGAAAACATTGTTTCATTGACATGGTCTGCTGTGGTGGCGATATTCCGCGTTAAGCAGTCTGCAGTCTTGTGGTGACCGCTATGCAGCAGAAATCTATTGTCAAGTCAGTTTCATACCGATGACTTTGTTCGTGGCGTGATGAACGTTCATCTGACCGAGATATATCCCAATATTAAGACACCCCGCAGAGCACAA
Organism: Coptotermes formosanus; assembly: GCA_013340265.1. Lineage (NCBI taxonomy): Eukaryota > Metazoa > Arthropoda > Insecta > Blattodea > Rhinotermitidae > Coptotermes > Coptotermes formosanus. Next base: position 205,588 of record BLKM01000073.1, read on the forward strand.
AGAGACCGAGTGGACTCATTTAGCTACAGAACACAAGGGGGGAGACAATGAATAACAATATCACACTTCCCTTCCCGCTGACCGTGACGTCACTGTTGCTTTAGTATGAGTGATGGGGTGGCTTTCACTTGTTGATTACCACCGCAGTGAGCAAAGGGGACATATGAGGGGGGGGGGGGTCATGATCAGTATCCTGTAACATTATTTTGTCTTTGGATTCTTTAAGCGGGCAGTTGGCTCCCTCTACCCCCGGTCTTGCATGAATGGTTTTAGCCCCTATGTGGCCAGATAAAATGAGCAGTCTTGTGATAGGGACCCATCATCTTGTTTTATTTCTCTAGGGTGCAACCCCAGTTAGTTTAATGTGCAAGGAGCTGATATCTGCCCAATTTTCGCGGTATGGGGACGTCATTTACAAAAAGGAAATCTGAAATCGATACAAACCCTCCGTAACCTTATATCTCAGATTGTGCAATAGTAGCTACTTAATGAAATTAACTCATTTACATTTTTGCGACGAGACTAATATGTAAATGAGAATCAACCTGGAGATTATTAACAAGGTCGTATCATATAGAGAAATTAATTGCAATGAAATGGTGGGCTGCTACTTGAAGAAAGGGAGGAGACGGCAGATGCCTAAAGAACTTTTGCTTGAAGGGTATGAAAGAAGTGGTAACAAAACTTCATATAGAATAACTACCGTCTTACAATGAAAATAATTCGAACTTCTCGAATAGTAGAATATGCTGAGTACTCAGCATTTGTGTATAGCAGTGCTGCATTAAAAATGACAAATACAGTACGAATGAAATATAGCGTATTTACTAATTATGTCAGGATGCGAGAAACAGGTTCCTCTGAAACGTCGATACACGTCTACCATAATTCACGGCCTCTCATCCAGGAAGAAAATTATGTTTCTGGTTGCGGTGATAGAACCCTAAAACCGTTAAATAAATAAAAAATAAATAAATGATGGTAAAAATGTCCGTCTCCATGCCATTAAGGCATGTAGCGAGAATCAAGTATAGCGCCACTCTTAACCTCGTCTCTAGACTGAGGTGAGTGGTTAACTTCACGCCTCGTCCGCTTTGCCCCCGGAAAAAAACCGGTATCCATTGAGCAGGAGGCTGGATGGATCCCAGAGGCGTTTTTGAAGAAGAGAAAAATCTCTCTTACCCCGGTCGGGTTTCAAACTGCGGACTGTCAAGTCCGTAGCATGGTCGGTTATACCGACTATGATGCGGACTGTCAAGTCCGTAGCATGGTCGGTTATACCGACTATGATAACCGACTATAACCGACTCTGCTACTCCAGCTCCCGATACATAGGCAAAATAAATGTAAATAAATACATTAATACACAATTCCAAAACCGAGGGGATCACAGGCTTCTAACTTATTAGTAGGGTAACTCTGCATTTGCCCGACGCCCGGACTCAGAGTACAAAGACGTCGGTTCTGGCTGCACGAGTGCATCGTTCATCACTGTGTAAAGTAGAAGCGGTGTAGCGGCAACACTTCATTAAAAATAAATTCTGTTGAGGACGCGGGTGGCCTTGTGAGGTAGATCCACGTCAGATTTCCCTGCTCTTGCCTGTACTCAGGAAGGACTCCCTCTCACCCCGAAGTAAAACCCTGGGATTTCGGCTGGGATCTGCAGCGAGAATCCTCCACCACCACCCAACATACCACCGGGGCACTGGGTTGTGGACAGCACAAAGCAACCAACAGATTGCGTTTTCAGCATATTCAACGGGATTCTATCCTATGCTTAGGGTTTTGCGTTTCTGACACAAAATAATAGTGTTTCTACGTTATGAAAATTTGTAACTTCCCTTTCAAGTACTTGTTTTGTTTCTTGGATTGTGTTTGCTCTTTTTCTTTGTGTGTTTGTGTAGCTTATTTAACGATGCCGACAGGAAGTTACATTCTGTAGGGTAGCACCGAATAGAATAATTGGATGATATTTGATGATAGATTAGAATAAATGACAAAGAAGGTGGTCGTGGTCTAACTGTCTGGAAGAACCGAGGAGAACCACGTAAGGTAGACAGGAGAGTCGCTATGTCTGCCGGAATTGGAAGCAGGCATCTTCCAAGTGGAAGTCAGACGAGTTACTGCTTGGAAAAATTTGCTCCGTTCTTTCCCGATACGCATTATACTTTTAACACTTTGAGGCGGAAGTGAATGTTTAAGAATCTGGAACGTGCTTGAAGGAAAAATCTTGTCATTTGCTGTATGAGATTGACGACAATTAACAATTTCAAATAATCGGTACACCTGCCAAATAATTTTGGACCATCACATATATATATATATATATATATGCACTTGCACGAGTGGTTTTTAAACTTCGGTCTATATACATGTTGTTGATGTGTTTGTGAGGCTGTTTAACGTGCTTTTATTGTTTAAAACATTATAGTAAAATAAGGAATGAATCATATTCCTCACCTTGCTGAAAGTTTCTTTATTAGAAACTGTAAAAGTCGTTGCCTTTATCCTTCCTGTTTCATCGTTTAGACCGTAGAAAATTTGGTTCAAGGATGAACTTTATGGGTTTCTCTTCTGGAGTGTCCCGCCTAAAATTTGGGTCTGGAGACCCAAGTATCATGATTAAGATTCTGGAAATTTTTGCATTTTCTCCAGGCAAATGTCGGCATAATAAGCCTCTTTTCACTTCAACGTGCGGAACGATGGACGGACAGACACACACGCAGTAAAGGTTCTCATTTTTTGTTTTGCGTTTCGTAGGCGCGGAAATGAATTTTATGAACTGCTGCATGTAACAAATATAAAAATATTCAGAACAATGCAGTATCTAAATTTAAAATTAGTAGGACATATTTCAACCCCTTAAACACCAGTGCCTACTTCGTGTATCATCAAGTTTAACATTAAAAAATTCTACCTTCTGCTCAAAGGTTGTATATATGTACTTTGTACGGATGTCAGGAACAACGGCGAATTTTTCGCAATACAGCAGTAACTGACTGACGTATATAACAGAGACGGAGTGTGTTTACTGAGCGGTGCGAAATGAATCTTTAAACTTCAGTCAAGTTAATCATAATCTTTAAAAGTTTAGTAAGGTAGACGAGAGTTTTGTTAACAAAACTTTCACTCTTAAGGCAGAAGCATTTAAAAAATGAAGGAGCGTCACAGTCCAACGATGAAAAACATTTTGAAATCATTTACTTTTTATGGGATTTGAAAATCGTCAGGTGTTAAAGAAGTGAAAGCTTTACTTTTCGGAGATAAGATCGGACCCTGTCTTTAGGTCAAAAATGAAGCCGACACCCACTTGGCTGTGTATAGAGGCCGGAGGCTGAGAACAGCTTTGCTTATTGGGTCCGATTGATAATGTTTTAACCTTACTTTAAGGCGGAGAACTGGGACAGGTCCTGTCGCGACGCGTAATTATTTATACTTGAACAGTGAACGATTTACCATGTCCAAAAGTAAATACTTCAATGTAATATATTACCGTCATAATTCTGCAGAATTATATGGCAACACAGGACTGCACAATATATGCTGCTACCACCTAAAGTTACGAAGTCTTTGTAAATTTTTGGGATAGCATTTGAACTAAAATGCCGCGTTTTACGAAAGCTTACTTCGCCGGGTAGCGGTTGAGAAATGTTTTCGATTTGCGATATGACAGCCAGAACATTGGAACGCCTTACTGCAGACGCAACAAAGTCATCGAATCTCTTCTGAACCCATAAAGTAAATTTCTACTTAAGAATTCTGAATAGAACCGAATTAGCAGGAAAGAAGCATCCATAACTATTTTTGTGTGAACAGACTGTAATGGCTGCAGCCTCACCAGAGTGTACCCAGTGGCCGGTGCAGTGCATGCTGGGTATTGATCTGATGCTACCAACTCGGCGGATATTCACCACAGTTCGGTTTGGTTTGGCTCGGCCTGACATGACACTGCACGTAACAGAGGCCTATATAACCTGCACTTGTTGTCTGCGTATATTACTGCACAAATATAAAGTGTCATTTAGATCTGGAGATCGTTTTGCAAAGATTTGCAATGGAAATGTAAGAAATGGGAAACCCGGGACATGTACCGGTTTGCAACACTCTCATGTAGGGCACACAAAGCTGCATAATTTGTGGTCTCAGATCGAAAAAAGAATATGTTTTGGGAAAGTGAAATATATGAATATATGCTGAAAGAGATATATATGGTAGAATATCAGTTGTCGATATGTCTTTTATAGTAAATAGATGGAAAAGCTGAAATGATAATTAAATTGCAGAAACTTTCTTTATTAGCCAAAAGTAGTGCCACCGAATAAATTTTTGCAAACTGAAGGGTATGAGTGTATTTTCCTCTTAGGCACGAATTTTTTTATCGCCAATAGGAATTTTCTATAAATTTTGTATCATGGGCACTAAATACAACTTACAGACTGCAGTAGGAATTTGAGCCGCCAAGAGAACTAAATACTTAAAGAGCAGTGTTTTGAAACTGTAGGAGAGAGGGGGGTAACTTGTCACACTTGTCACTTTTTCTTTTTTACGTTCTCTACGCACGCGAATGAGCATAAAACAGTGCCGACAAGACAGGGGGGCAACCGGTACAATTTCCCGGGGCCCGGCGGTCGGGAAGGGGCCCGAGGGCCGACTATGCTCTATATGTTCTTGTGTCTCGGTAGCACCAGGTGTAATTAGGTAGGGATTTGTCTTATTGAAAGCACTTGCGGCCAGCGGCCATCTTGCGTACGACGCTGTCTGCTTTGTTTCCTTATTTTTCCACTTGCCTCTCCGCCCTTGCTGGGGGCCCGGAAAATTTTCTTCTCCTAACGCATTCTCTGCGGCCCTGTATATAAGGGGCCAAATGACTAGTAATAAAAACTCTGTATGCAGTTTTGGAGTAAGACTAGAAGAACGTATGAAATATGGACAGTTTAATGTAATATTGATCATACGCTGGAAAGTGCAGGAATAACAACTAAGCGTATTCTGGCAGGTAATGTGATCATGTTTTGAAATCTCGCTACTTGCATTTTCAAGTCATGCCCCTGATGACGTTAACTTTGCAGGTGTAGAAAACTGTGCGTCAAATGTAGAAAGCGTAGAGTGTGTTCTGATATAGGTAAATAAATCTGTGTTTGGACTCTAAAGGGCTTTTTCACGGAGTTCCGTATAGGGCACCAACGAAAATGTCTATTTACAAGTTGTAGGCCTGTAACTTCTTCTGTGGGGCTGATGCCTGGCACCTCACAGTGCCATTATTTAACACTGTAAACTGTTAATTGTAGGTGAAATATCTTCGTTATCTAACCCGCAAAATACGTTGAGTTTTCGTTCCAGCGCCTCTTAATTTTTTAGCAATACTACTCAGCCTACACTAAAATTGCCTGCGTTTCGCGTCTTCAACTTGAATAACAGTTAATTCGTTACTGCATATAAAGCTGTGTAGCGTTTTATAATTTAAAGTTTCTAAGGTTCAGTATGTCTTACATGCTCAGACTATGTAAATTTTAAAACATGCTTATGCAGAGGAGTGGTACGTTACATTGCCAGTAATTTTCACTTGTACCCGAAGACGACACGGTTGTATTACGCGCGTAGGGCGTATAAAATTCAATTATTACACCTAATAAAAGTGCATTTTTATTTAAAACAAAAGGTACGGTATTTAATGTAATAAGTGTGTCAGCTCTGTACTCTAGTAGGCTTGTATATTACGTCCGAAAGTACTGTAGAAGTTGGGAAGTACAGAGTTTTTGAAATGAAGAGTGATAAGTGATAACGAAAGAACAGCGGACCTCATATTACGGTGTTTAGTATTACAGGAGTTGATAACACCAAAGTAATTACATGATTATTGCAGCAGTCGCGAATCCCGAGAATGCTGACATAGTATACAACATTAAAATCCAAGGTATATGAAATTAGCATTAGGAGTCAAATAACGGTGGTACAGAAAATATATGACAGTAGTATCAACAATTCTGTCAGTAGTAGGTGTGGTGTCAACGTATATATTATGTGTGTGTGTATATATATATATATAAGGCGGCTATTTAATTCCAAGATCCTGCAAAACAGCAGTAATACAAATATAAAATAACATCGGGCATTAAAAGCGTGAAAACTTATTTTTAATGAGATACAGTCACTTTTCGGGGCATGAGATGCTTTACACGACTGAAGGAGAGTCTCGTTCCATTAATACTGGCACGAGATGACCTTCACTAGAAATTTTAAAGCAGTCAGGTGAAGATGAAGAATTTGAGAATGTGTCCTTGCAGCACAGTAATACTTGTACTTTCAGTTTGGAGTTATGTTAGGACGAAAACAACTGGCCCCACTTAAATAAAGGCAGAACTTGACTAAGGCAAGTGTTCTGTGCTGTAGCAGGGAAATGGGGGAAGCCATCTTGCCGACCACATGGCTTTTCACCCCGGTTTGTTGGAACCACTCACGAAAGTTCGAAAAAATGATAGTAAAATGGGTGATCACTAAAGGTCTAAACCCCGGACATCGAGATTCAAGAATTTCTAGCCTGTACTCTAACTTATTAACCAGCGTAACGCCTGGGGGAGAAAGATTAATAATAATAACTTATTATTATTATTATTATTATTTTGTTTTCGACATTCCTACACTACGTGTAGTAGGAGCTAGTTACAGCACCGTTAAAAATCATGAATAAAGAAAGAACAAACAGAGAAAAAAGAAAGAAGCAAATAATTATTTCTAAAATTATGTACCTTGATTGCAGTAGCTCACATAAATCTAACCTGAGGATGGAAATTTGTAGACCTACTCACACATGCCAATATTGCTGCCATATATTCTTCGTCTAGCGCTCAAATGCCAGTCATATCGTTTTAGTATGACATCAACGTGAATTAAAGTCGGCAGAACTTTCTGAACCAAATCAAATTTAAAGAAGTTAAGAATTCTCTTTCCAACTTCCAGACCTTTTCTGGCATCCCACAAACAAGAACGTTTGTCCATTTGAACCGTGAAGTTAATGGTCGCTGGATAAAGTTCTGTTGCTTTGCTTGTTTTTCTTGAAGAAGATAGCGTAGCCGCCATGTTTGAAGAACACACTGTGATAGAAGAGGAAGGAGGGACGGACACTGTGTACACACGTGGCCGTCGAGGTGTAAAAGGGCACAACACCGCTCATTTTGTACTTCCACATTACTTAGTGTTCATGAAAGATTATAGTCCATTTTTCCACCGAACAGGCGGTGTCGGCGAAGTGGTCCTTTACCAAAGAAGACCATATTACACGGTGTACTGATGGTTGATAACCACAGAACACGATAATAGCATGTCTGGCTATGGAAGCAGTGATAAGGCACACCGCCTCCTCCCAACCGTACTGCATTCCAGCAGACCTGCCCGAAAAACAGAGATTTTGTCCGTCAGAGACGTTTGTATATTACAAGGTTTGTGACAGCGGTTGATTCGTTAAACAGAAATTCTTTACACATTTTCATTGTTTGGTGTGTGTTTTGAATATTTTCAGACGACGTTTCGAAAATTTAAGCTACACTCATGTACGGAGGATTTTTATTTGATTAATCTTACTTTCATTTTATTCTCAGCTGATTGTGTTGAATGTGCTAGTCTTTGTCAATTCCTAGGCCTGTTTCGTGTATATGTTTTTACATAAACTCACATAATTCGAGTGAGAGTTTTTCCGATTTGTTCGTCCGCGACTGAATATGCCGATTAGGTTAAGTTGGTGGGTAGGCCAACATTCATTAGTTTTGTGGATATGTGGAACGTATATATTTCTGCAACTGAACATTCACTTATTTTCTGTTAATAGCCACAGCTGGTGGACAGAATTGACACTAGAGCAAGTCTTTCTCCGAGTACTTCCTTTTTTTCTGTATCAATGTCATTCCGCCAGTGCTCCATGCTGGTTCATTCGTCTATCACTGACGATAATTGATCTCAGCAATTTACAGTGTCGTTAAATAACACACTTAAAATAATAACTTGAGTGATAGGTTTTAATTTAGACTTCACGGGATACCGTTCTCTTCCAATTGTATGTAATTTATTGGTTGTTATGTTTGTCCGTGTTCGAAATATGTTTTGTAGGTTTGTGTTTGATATGACCGTTAGATCTATAGAAACTTGCTCCTAAATTCGTCCGGTTATTTTTCCGACACCTTGAATTTTCTTTAAGTGAATTTCACGTTACCTGGTACCTGTCGACGTTTTGTTCGCATGTGAGACTGCCCACTTTTTCTTAAGTCTTGCATCCTTTACTGCCACAGAAACGAAACTTTGCGTGAGCGAATGATAAGAAACTGTTCAGTATGTTACTTTTGCTGTGTAACTGGAAAGAGCGTCACCGTCACGATAAAAAACGCAGTGTTGAACTTTGCATTGAGCTAGTTAGTTCAGCTTATATCTGAAGTAAGTGCCGATTTATGTAATTAATTTATAATTAGCTCCTCAAGTATGTGCCGTTTTGCCAACTGTCTCTCCGTACACCGTTACGAGTGAAGGGACTGTGAGATGGGAAGTTTGTACTTTTAAATGTAGGAGCTGGATAAATTTTTTTTTCCAATAGAAGTATCCTGATGCTATTTTCTAAGCTGGTCATTATGGTAAAGTACTTCTCGATCTTAAACTAGCCTGTATTACCTGAGGCATGTAGGACTATATCATGTAAATCTTCGATATCTCAAGCGAAGAAAACAATACTTTATACTAGCAGATTTCCACTTTCGGAAGAATTCAATTTTGACTGTGGTCTATAAAACATATTTCTCCAGGTAACTTTAATTTCGATAGGGAAAATTTAAGTCGCAGTCTGAAGTGGGCAAGATTTCTGTTTTAGAGTTTATAGTTCGACAGTGTTTTTGGAAACAATTCGCACAATACACTTCGGTTTCTCACTGCCTGTGTTAAATTGACCAAGCCATAACAGCTGCTAATATTTCAACTGCTGATCTTCCTTTTGCTGATCAGCAGGTATTTGTTGCGCTGTTTGTTCGTCTAGGTGATGAGCTGTTGGTCCAACATGATCTCCCAAGGGTTATGAGTCTGTCGTATGTAGATTACATGTGCATCAGCATGTTTTGCATAATATGCATTACAAAGCACTGACCACTATCATCCTGAACACGTAATCTAATGTTACTGTGGCCTTACTGCAACCCCTCCAGCCCATCGCCCTTTACCTGCATAATGCCATCAAAATGCATTGTGCACCAGAATAACATAATCTAGCCGGATCACAGCGTACAACAGCACAGTTATTGTGAATATGAAAAGCAGTTTAGGCCGCGTCTTTCTCAGTGGTCTGATACATTGCTAGTCAAACATTGTTCTAGTGTTTCGGAACCAGCGACTGTCTTTGTTTAGGTAATTAAAAAATCTGTAGGATATTTGTTAGAAATACACAGAGACAGAACAATTTTTGAGGTCGTAAATTTTAAAATGTTTGCATTCCCTCCTTCTTAACTTTGTATTACCAAGAAAAAAGGCTGTGGCAAATTAAACATATCTTTCCAAAAAAGTAAAACAGTGGCAAGGCTAACTCATTATTACTCCGGCTTCCTTTGCAGTTTGACTTTGTGATTCACATTGAAGGGAAATATAATATAGTGTAATATTTCCTCCGTTGAGTTTCAAGCTTATGTTTCGAAGGGGTGTGACTGTTAGCACAAGGTTTGTGCGGTATACAGAGAGGTATAGAGCCCTGAAGTCTGCCTACAACAGTGTAAGATTATCTTCCTGAACACTTCTCCACGACATCCCCAAGAACGTTGCTTTGTTTGATGTTTCCCAGACTTCGTCTTCGTATTCTTCCGACAAGATCAGTATCAATGCATAGCACTACCCTTTCTTATCCCTGGCACTCGATGAGACCATTTGTAGCTCCGTGTCCCGGCCGCTTTACCCCGCCGAAACAACTCCGGAACCTAATGAAGAGGAGGCTGGTTGAGCCCCATAATCGGTGTGGACGTTTTGAAAAAAGAGAAAACTCAGATCGCTCCCAAGACTTATCGAACCCCGCATCGTCCAGCCCATAGCCTGGTCATAATACCGACTGCCGTGTAAATAAATGTGGTCGCACAGTTAACCGCTACGAGATCAAAACAACGCTCGTTTCATTTTGGTTTCTTTAGATTATTTAAGACTTGTCAACGGTAGAGATCAGCCAGCGTCATGTGAGATTATGGGATTATTAGGAAATGTTGAAGGAAAAGGGGAGCTATATAATGGATAGAGCTGATGTTTCGCTCTTCGCCTGTGGCTGTTTAAACCATAAAAATGAGTTACATCCAGTGGCGAACCCTGATCTGGAGGTCAGGTGTAGCGGAATGTTACCCACTGTCTTCCAAACACCGTTCCGGTAGACACATTACCTCCAATTCAGGATTCGTCACTGGTTACATGGCAAATATTTTGGAAATCGGTATATCCTAAATATAACATCTAAACAAACCTCCTGCTGCAGTTGTTCTTTGTGTGGTTTTAATAATAATTTATTATTCGATTTACAGTGCGTTGGCTTTTCCTCTCGGGTTTGCCTGTAATTTATTCATTCGGCAATGGGAAGTCGTTCCAGAGGTAGGCGGCTAAGCTTGTTTATGCAGGCCTGTATTGTGCTTTACCTCCAAACCTGTATGTCTTCACAGAGATACCTTGCCCTTTTATCCTCTTTGTCGTACGTGATTCAGGCTTCGTGTTTTCCTGTTTTAAGGTTGTTGTAAACGTAACTTTCTAGTAGGCCGAAATCTATTTTCCTATTAAAAAACCGTAAAGATTAAAATATAAAAGACTGTCATTTTTTCTGTTGTACGAGTATTGCAGAGGTATGAACCCTGATCTCCCACATTGAGGGAAAAACGTAGGCAGAGGGTATGTATTGGAAAATAGGGTGTTGAGAGAAAGAAGGACCTGGAGGACGGCCAGAATTACCTTACCAGGAGTTTGATGATTTTGCATGTCTCCTAAAATATTGTTAATATGATCAAGTGAAGGCGGAGAGGATGGGCATGTGGCATGCACGGAGGAGACAGAAATGCGTACAGGATATTGGTAGGAATACTGGAAACAAAGAGAAAACTTGGATGACGTAGACGCTGCTGGGTGGTTAATACAGGAACGAATGTTAGAGAAATAGAATGGCGAGGTGTTTGACAGACTGGGTTTGTGTGGCCTATGACAGGGCCCAGCCGTGATTTCTTGTGGATTTCTGCTCCCCGTATATGCCTCCATGGCCTGCAGAGGGACGATTTTATGTTAACGTAAGTGGCCCTACTCTTATAAATAGAACGAGTCAATACATTTTATCACACTTGCGATTTATAACTGAAAATTACGTGCGATCAAAGTAATGTACTAATTTATTAACCATTAAAGCCCAGTGATTTCTACATATGTATATACATATAAACACATAAGTACATATATACATGGGCTGTGTCTGCTTTGAAAGTTAAATAAGTCTGCATTTTTTGACAGCTTGTGTTAGGTTGTATGTGATTCTCAGCAAAACATCTATTTTTTATGTACAAGCACTGACGAATATTTGTAATCGAGAAACTGTGTAATTTCTGTGATGTAAAGGTTAATTCCAAAACATTGTGTAAATGAATCTGAGAATGAAATATTTACGTACTTAATGCATGAATACATATTAGATACTGCAGTGCATGTTTATTTTATACTCTCCCGTAGGCCTGCCATATTTATTATTTTGAATTTTAAATTTTGTAGAACGAATATTCATAGCCTTTCACCAAACTGTGAAACTGCACTTGTATAACAACTCTCCTCGGTCCACTTTATTCACTGAAGTCTTTAGCCACCACAGCGTGTCAGCGTTGGTTTTTATAAACCAAATCACTGGAAAAATCATGTTTAAAAACGATGGCTAAACTGAGTTTTATTATGAAATTATATTTCAATTACGAAGTGAAGAGGAAAAAGGAAACACATATGTAAATATACCACTTGAATGAAAAAGAAAAACATATAAAACCCCACAAAAACTTTCAGGGTTAAAGCTGATCCATTTTAATACCCAAAGGATCAATTTTAAACCAGAAAAACACAAATGGCATTGTTTATTTACACATGGCACGGAGTGCCTTGTTTTCGGATGTAGTTGTAATAATTAGACTGATGGCTATGTGTGTACAGTGTGCACATGGGACGGAAAACGATTATCGTGTAATCAAGTATAATCCTATTGGAGAGGATTTCATCAACGTGTGATATGAAAATACATGCAGTTGAACAAAGCTATAATATGGTCGAGTTAGAGAAGCAAATGGAAAAAGAAGGCCACTGCCTGATTGGTCGCGTGGACATACATACAGTTCACCTGATGGCTACCCACGATAGCGAATTATATGGAATTATTTAGCAGCTTTTGGGAGCTAAAACATTAATTAAACAAAGCGTATTCTACTCCCTCTCTGTCCCCAGCAGGTAACGTTGTATTGTAGTAACATCCAGCTTTGCGCATGTAATCATTTGGAGCTTTCTAGGGGATTTGGGATCCTTATTTTTAATTGCGTGTAAATGTGATCCTGTCCGTAGCCCCATGGATCTGTCATCAAAACCTATACTGGAGGTTTGTGTGGGTATTAGGTTGTGTGCAGTAGGGGTATGTTCCGTGGTGAGATGTGGTCGCTGCATTGTGCAGGATTTGCATGCGGCTACGAAATATTCATGCAGACGCATTATAGGCACATGAAAAACTGTGCACGCCTGCATCGGGTGTAGGAAATGGATAACAGAGAGACAGAGAGAGAGAGAGTAATATGGAGATTACTGCGTTCTGGAATGTGACTTCGTACAGATGGATACTAAAGCTTCGGAGTAATGTTTTTTTCTGCATCTTCAGAACAGAATAGACCAAAGGAGATTTGTGCTGTATATGATGTTATTACGTGTTGGGAACCTCACATCTAAAAGCAGTAAATTTTCATAATTTGCAGAATTTTGAAATATTATTAATCAAACACCTTGCTACAGATCAGGCTCCTAGTCTCTGGCCTCTCATCATAGGGGCTGGGTCTCAATTCCGGGACACTCCATATGGGATATTCGATAAATAAATCGGAATTGCAGAAGACATTTCACCTAGTGTTTCGGCTTTTCCCTATCACTGTCTTCCCACCATTGCTCCATACGTATGCTGTAGAACCTTAGCAATTAACCGCGTCGTTAGAAATACACTTCAGAAAACCTAAAATAAAGGAGGATAGCCTGGAAGGGGCATAGGGTCTAGCATGCGACCGAGATTTGTGAAGTGGGAACATTCTGGTCGAGAAGCTGAAGGTACGACGTCTAGGAGGAATTTGTAACGACCGCAGGACTGTGTTTGGACTCCCCAGCTCTTTAGAGCCTTGTGATCTTGCACGGATGGACTGCTCACTTGTGCATGTCATAATTTCATGGAATATACTGTGTATGTGGTTAAGTCTTAGACTTTTAAGGCCATTTCCGCAAGGCCAGTGCCCTCGGTAACGCAAATAATAACACACATTCTGTTTCTTAACACAAACAAAATTTTATTACCTTTGATTTTTGCGAGCTAAATGTGTAAATAATTAAATCTATTAACTCGAAAACATCGAAAGTTAATCGTTATATGCAAATAAGTTTTAAGGCAAAATGTCTGTGTTACTGTGTATCCTAGGGTGTGCCGTCTGGGAATCGAACTGGGATTTGCCTGTAACAGTCTAGCCTTACGTGGGAGAATATCAGCTGTTACATGGACATGAAAGGTACAAGATATGGAAGGGTGGACTGGATTAAACTGGCTCAGGTTGTCGTTCAGGTACGTGTTGTTATGAACAGTGTAATAAGCCATTATTTATTTTGAACACACGCACATGTTTATTATATGAGACGCAACTGTAATACTGCGATGTTAATGTGCCACTTCGGCGTAACGATGTTCGCAAGCTTTGTGGGATGTATGATTTCCACTTGTGCTGTTTCTTCAGTGTTACAGATTTAATTTTTGAGGTTATGAAACGAACATTTTAAACCATGTGCCGCTAATCTTGAACTAGGCCCGTACGAGATTTTTAAGGCCAGCTTATCGGTGGCTATGAATGTCGGCTTTTTCTGAAATATGACGTCTTATTATTTATAGCAGAAAAAACAGTGTTCGCTGTGAAGTAGGAAATGAATCTTTAAATATAATGTACTTTAATTTTAATCTTCTGGGGTTAAGAAAATGCAAGCTAAATTATCAGGTCGTACATAATCTGACAAAACGTTTAGGTATACAAATTTAGACCTTCTATTCTTAGAGCTCCATAAAAACCAGCATCCAAAACTGTAGAGTGTCTACGGAAGGATGCCATAACCTAGACTATATTACTTCATTGGTTACCGAGGACGTTAACTCAAGCAATAACTCTTCTAACTTACATCCGGTGGAGGTGCCCTACGCCAATATAGTCTGAGACGCCGATGAAACTGAATAAGGGTTTCCTCAGTTTTCCTCAGTCCCTCCAGGAAACTGCAGGGATATTTCGAATTAGGTCAATACCGTTTTCTTCCACATGCTTTCCAATTTATATCATCGTTATCCAATAACCTGGCACGATACACCCCGTTTTACTGATATCGTCATTAAATAAAATATAAATACGTAGCAAAAGAAAGCTATCAATTCGAGAGATGGAATATTCTGCGGGGATAATTGGCGCACAGGGCCTTCACTCTACTTTTGAGTACACAATAAAAATAAAATGCAAATATGCAACCAGTTTCTAGAGTTGCGTGAAGGCTACATTACGGCACAGATGACTGAAAGTGCCAAAGCTGAAGAGCTTCAACGCCGTTGCACAGACGCGGGTTCAGCCACTCTGCCCAACGTGTCGGATTTATGCGGAACGAAGTGTCAGAGGGTGTATTTGTTAACGGAATTTGGCTGCATCCTCTCGGTCATCATACCGGCGGTTTTCCTAATCAGTTTAGAACCAACTCTAGATTGTGGGGCAAGCCCCACAAAGCAACACGTTTGTCACAACTTTGACATTAGGTTGGGGATTCATCTCTGGTCAGGCAACTAGATTTTAATGCATGAGGGAGGATATTAGGTGACGCAATATGAGCTACGAATTTGGCTTAAGTATACTCGTTTATACTCGCAACTTCACCAACAGACTGACTGGCTTGGAGCTTATTTAACCATTTTAAAAACTGGTTGGTTGCTATATGAACCACCAGGTTTAACATCCAAATTCTCCATTTTACCCATAGTATGTATGTATGCATGTATGTATGTATGTACGTACGTATGTATGTATGTATGTATGTATGTATGTATGTATGTATGTGTGTGTGTGTGTGTGTGTGTGTGTGTGTGTATGTATGTATGTATGTATGTATGTATGTATGTATGTATGTGTGTGTGTGTATGTATGTATGTATGTATGTATGTATGTATGTATGTATGTATGTGTGTGTGTGTATGTATGTGTGTGTGTATGTGTGTGTATGTATGTATGTATGTATGTATGTATGTATGTATGTATGTATGTGTATGTGTGTGTGTATGTATGTATGTATGTATGTATGTATGTGTGTGTGTGTATGTATGTATGTATGTATGTATGTATGTATGTATGTGTGTGTGTGTGTATATATGTGTGTGTGTGTATGTATGTATGTATGTATGTATGTA
>BLKM01000073.1:221363-237141 GCA_013340265.1 Coptotermes formosanus
TGTGTGTGTGTGTGTGTGTGTATGCATGTATGCATGTACGTGTTATATATTGTGTACCTATTATGTATATTTATGCGTGCGTAAATATAACTAGAGGTTATCTTCCTATTTTCACCAGACCAGTACGTATGAAGTTACTCTAATAGGTCTGTATTTCTGGCCTTGTCGTTGTTCTGTTTCATTATTCTTACTTTAGTACAATTATTCTTTCACCTACTTGTTTACACTGTCGAGGCAGTTCCTGTAGCAGTAGTATCTTAAATTGTTATTCTGCAGTTTCCCATTTTGAAATAACTTCTGATTATTTGCTATTATGAGATTTTTTTGTGGTTGGCTGGTTAAGTACCCTAGGCAAATATTTCGATATTCCCTTAAAATTGGCCTCAACCGCTTCCCAGAAAAATAATTACCTAACTTTATGGAACTTAAAGTTGTTAAGTTGGTCAAAAATTGTGAACTATGTTTGAACCCATACCATCCGGCCAGATCTGCTCCGGCTGTAGGAACAACCCTATTAAGTAGGATTGACCCTTTTTGTTGGAGTATACGCAAGGTTATGCCTTTCTGCATCCCACTTTATCTCCGCCGATTCCAGGTGGCGGAAGAGTTTTATCGATTGTTTCTGTGTTTAAATGAGAAATCCCTGGCGCTGCGAGAAGAAAAGGAACAGCACCGCAACCTGAGGAAATTAGCTTGTCATGTTTCATGTACATTCTAGCTTTTATTTACCTTCCAGCATTTGGAATCATACTGTACTCTGGCTTGTATGAGGTAACTGCACGAATTTTTAAAATGGATGCATAATGGAATGGCCATAGTCGAAGCTTCATTCATGAAGGCCTCTACACGTGGCTGTATATTACAAGTTAATGAGAATATTTTATGGAGTCTGGTATATTTTCGGAATGAAACAAACGTGACACACACACATCGTTTCTAACCGACCGTGTTTAAAACATGTCTTGACATCAAAATTATTGCAAACAAGGCCGACTTCTCTTTTCAACTAACATAGGCCCTGTTTTGTTTGTATTGGTTTCTGTGTACAGAACTTTTGACAAAGCTGGAAAACAAATAGCTCTTAACCCCCCGAAATATTTTGTCTGTTTTGCAATTTGCTTTATAACAACCGATTTTTGTCTGTAGCGAACCTCAAAGTCAGTGGATACACAAAATAGCAAAGAAGATAATTTCTTCTGAAATGCACCATATTTACAATTTACAACACGTAAGTAGTCTTGGCTCGCATACTGGGAAGAGATTTTGTCCCCGGAATTCATACGGCTCTTTCAGTAAGCTAATTCACACAGATAGCAAACTTCATAGTGTATGCCAGTTTTTCTATTAATTAGCAGCCAAATGTGTCTGTTTTATGAAACATAGCTTAGAGTGGTAATAATATAAAATATTTAGGTAAATGCACCTTCACATTAATTGTCCTGGTGGTGAGATACAGAATATCTCTAAACGTCCATTTATGATTGCAATCTTATGTCCTTCCCGCTCCATCATCCTTTCATAGGATTGTGTGTCATCTGGTATGAAATGCGTGTAGTATGGAGGTATAAACTCTCAGCTACAGGCCCATGTGTCAATGTACATATATTATTTGTATGTTTAAATTAGTCTTCCACTTTTCAAGTGAATACGCCGTAGTATTGTAATTCGGACTTCAAACGTAGTTGAAAATATCATGTTCAATTTATCGATCGTGGATATAGTTTCATGAGGATGTAACTGAAAGAGGGGGAATTTGTGTGAACAGAGTGTTTTGGAATCCCTAATCAATATCTAATTAATGAATAAATTACTATAGGATACCAGCACAATCACATGATACATGCGGCACTGTGGTTCAGCGGTGCAATTAGTTATCACACACATGTTAATTAACAATCAAGATAATGTGAACGGCAAAATTACAGTTTGTATATGTTTCTAAAACTAAACAAGTTAGGAAATAGCCGAAAAACGTAACTATTCTGGTGCGTTCGATTTTTTATTGTCCCTACTTTTTAAAATTTTGAATGCTTTTTAAGACAAGCACTGAAGACTTAATGAAGTTCACCGATGTCGTGATGTAATGCTGTCATTAACGTGCCGCATACAATTATGCTATTATTAGGCTGTTGCGTATTACTCTGCCCTTGTTAGGACACAATCCTATAGTATCCTTCCTCATTAGGATGCTGCATAATATTGTCGTGACCTTATTAGGATATGTTTACTATATATCCATGACAACAATTAGGGATTTTTCTAATTACTGACCGTAATAAAATGTCATACTAACGAAAAAGAAGGTCTTTGAAGGACACAGGCTTACTCAAAATTTTATAAAATGGTAGTTCCTCTCAAAGTTTCTCTGTTGGTAGATCTTTAAATTCTATGGGTATGAAATTCAGAGGGAGGCCTTCTTTAAGTATGGTTTTACTGATGACAAGTTGTTCACGATTTCCGCCCAGGAGTTTCCGGGACATTCCGAAGGTGAGGTTCTGAACTCAATTGTTTCCTGACTCAAAAAATGTTAATATAATATTATAAATCAGCATTTCTTGAAAAACTAATGGAAATGTTTTTTTCGCATTTTCAGTAACATTAAAATATGCAAAATCTTTAAGAAATATAAAATAGTCAAAACCCGGGCATTTTTACATGTTTAAAAAGCCCGCCCCGATGATAATTTTTGGGTCGAAAAAGAGGATATGTCCGGAGATAAAAAAGGACGAAGCTTTGATGTATATTCGGGAGTTGCATGTTACATAGACCTGACTAGGTTTTGCGCATTACCGTACCCTCATTTGGATACTGCATAATATCATGCCCTTATTGTTACGCCAGCAGTCGGTTGAATAAGTAGTTCTCCACGTTTGTATAGCATGACGGCCTTAACATGTTAGAATTATTTTGCAGTTTCGCAAAGACAATTTCAGAGATGCACCCATTAGTGTCATCATATATGTCTGTCGGTATTGCTGCGAGTCACTGCAGTACTGCTGGACAGAGGTTAATTAAGTCTTGTGTAGTGCGGTTTTTACTGAAATCTGCTTAAATCTGGGTAAAATCCGACAAAACTAACAATTTGATACTCGTATAAACTACAGACCAACATGTATTCGCATACATATGTTATGTCTAAGGGCGGGTTTAACCATCCTCTGTGGCAGGAAAACTTATTCAGTATACCTACCAGGTTACGGTCTGGGAAACGGGAATCGTCGTGGAGAATAATTTTTTTCAGATTTCCAATGAGTTTGAACAGTCACTGAAATCGACACAGCAACCTGTTAGACGGGTAACGGAAACGTTTTGGTCGGAAAAAAAGCGGCCGGGGCGTCAAGCTGACTCTTCAATTCCATACAGAGCCAAGGTTAAGAATGTGCAGATCCATATATTCACTCCACCATATGCCACCTTGGCGTGTACAGGGGCAACTTTTACGTTAATTTTCGTTATTGCTTTCAGTCCCGTTAAAGTAGGATTACTCTGGTTTCCGACCACAGTTGTTAGTAAAAAATGTTTTTTTTCCAACAAATAAAAAGTGTCTTTTAATTTAAGTCTATATTTAGATATATTTTACTGTATTCCCTCCTCACATATCTTTGACAGGGCAATGACATGAGTTTGGTACAGGCTAGAAATATCGCACGAATGTATGTTGAGTTGCATAACGTGCAACGAGATACGCTAATCTGAATGTACGGTCATAGGTGAAAGATGTCTGGTTGAATGTTACGCTGTTTAACAACGTTACTAATAACATAGATATTACATAACATCACATGAGTTCAGGAGACAATAATGAATGACCAGTAAGTAATTTTAGGCAAAAGAGATTTTAATATTTTAAAATACTAGACACCATACCCGCCCGGAGGGACTGGGGAAAGCAACGACAAACTTGGACGTGATAATACGAAGCCAGACAGGGATGCAGATGTATCTCTCTCTGACCTTCTGCGTAGTTCATTTTTTATTACTTCGCCATCACATATTTGTGGATAAAATACGTGGACGAGAAGTTTTTATGTGACGTTAGTTTCATTGCGATAACTGTTTGCTTACTTTTTCGTATAGATTTCAATAATCGGTATTAAAAATGAAATGTGTTTGCAAAATACACATGAAATGTGTTGAGAATATCACAAATAGGGTTTTTGTAGACGCAAACACTTTCTTTATGCAAACTTTTACAATTTTGTGTTTCAGAAGTAAACGTGAGCCTATGGATCCGACGTACTTTCACATCCGATACATCCACTACAAGGCGCATGGTGAGTTACAGTTTGATCAGCATGAAAGTCTCTTGTAAATTCATTAATATACAGAGACCAGGTATTGATCCTATTCCGTCAGCGTTGGCTAACTTAGATGGTAAAATAACTGTGACCTGAGATCCCCGAACTTATTTATTATGTTGTGAATTGGGAAGAATAGCCTCAACTGTTACGAGGGTCCATCAGTTCGGCTATTTATAAGAAATGTGGTAAAACTGATTTTAGTACTTATCAAGGCATAATAGGCGTATGAATACGTACAAAACTTTATCCAATTTTTGTTTTAATTTTAACTATATTTGCAGACGAAATTATTGGGGATTATCGACATTAAATGCAATGGAAAAATCATGTGCCGATTTTGAGAAAAGTAGTAATAAAATGCGGTACTATATTAGCTATTTATAGATTTGAAGAAAGACTGTGATTTGTTGGGTGGGAAGTTTTCTATAATATTCTCATTTAGTGTATTGCAAACATAAAATTAATTAGGTTAATTCTTTGCGGTGTAATGAAACCTTTATAAAGCTCGCATAGGGAAATGTCTGACTGATTTACTCTTTCTAATGTTCTAAAACAAGTAGGTGCTTTGGTGCTTCTGCTTTCTAACTTTTGTTTAGAATATGCGATTAGAAAAGTGGAAGGTGACGAGGAAGGGTTGAGACTGAATGTGACTAATCAGCTTCTATTCTGTGCTGATGATGTTAATTTATTGCGCGGCAACACACATACTAAAAAGAAGTCACAGAAGTTTTGTTAGTTCCTAGTAATGGGGTTGGTCTGCAAACAAATCCGGAGAAAACGAAACGTGTTTTCTGAGTCGTGAACAGAATGCAGGAGAAAATCACAATATTCAAGCACCAACAAATCCATTGAAATTGTGGCAAATTTAAGATATTTTGGGATAACACTAACAAAGCAAAATTGTATGCGTTAAGAAATTGAAAACAAATTAAATTCAGGGTATGCTGGCTACCATTCGGTCCGGAATTTTATGTCGTTTTCTTTGTTATTTAAACAAATAAAGTCCGTGACATACTGAACCGTAATTTTGTTTCGGTATATTCGTTTATTAAGCCTACAAAATGCGCAATATCAAATATACATAAATAGTAAAGACACTGTTCCGACATGTTTCGATAAAAATATAATTACCATCATCAGGGAATACAGTGTGCCAAGATCAAAACCAGCTGGCTTTAATGTCAGTAATCCGTTCCTGAAAATCAGACCTTCTGCGCGAAAACACCAACCGGGAGTTTATTTCCCATTATTTTAAATGAGAAAATTTAGAATGCGTTACAACGTCAACCAGAAATTCCCAACCGGTTTCCTGAAACGTAACTAAAACAAAATAAAACGCCTATATATGAATAATAAACTATGATGTTGTGGTGTAAAATGCTTAAAACATCGCTTTCTGGTCATCAGTCAGTATGGTCCTTGACAAACAGTCGCTTGCTATGCAGTAACGTATACAGTTTGCATGCACATCGTTTTGTTAAAAGTGTTGTTTAAGTCTTTGGAGCGTTGATATAAATTGTTTCTGTATCTACATCGTCCGAGAAACGTTCCATTGAGAGGTACGAACGTTCTATGAAGTTTTGATATTAAAAATCGGGAGGCGTTCTACCGGGAAAAGTTAACAGGGTACACATTCTGCAGGGCATGCCTGTATTTTGTTTTTGAAGTCTTGGCCAAGAGTCTGGGTGCGTTACAAATATTGGCTGTGTACTTCTGATGTACTTAATGTGATCTCTGTGTATTTCGAAATTCGCTATTAGTCGGGTGATTTGTCAGTACTGATCTATTTCCGGATTCCATTTCTAACATGTCCGTTACATATGGAAAAGTTTGATAGCCCTGCTGTATGTGAAATTTAGCCGAACTTTGTCAGAATTAGGCCTAAAAATGCTTTTGATGTAAAGAAAATTTTTGGATAAGCTACCTTTAACCCTTTGAATTTGTGAAAGAGAGGGAATGAGAAGAAGAAAAGAAGAATAATAATAGCAGGGCTGTATAAAAACGTCCATTTTTCAGAAAGATACGTACACATTTTTTAAGATGTGACGGTTCCCAGGCGGTGTTCATCCTGCTGGTAAGAATAGGCTGGAGACAAGATGAACCTTTGCATATGCCATTAATCTAAATTACATGTAAAGGTTTACCTCCAACATCACGGTAACCATGATGAGTCTCCCTTACAGACACCAACCGGCTAATGATACTCAGGCTAGTATTCGTTATTTTGTGTAGGGTTACATGAATCACAGTGAGGCGGTTTTGATTATTGGAGCAGATGCTACTTCTATAACTACTGTGCTTTACAAGATGAATGTAGTTCATGCAAAAGTGTGTTTTCCCTTGTAAATAGTAGAAAGGAGCATAAAGAGTACATTACTCTTCTTCCTAATCTGGACATAAAGTTCAGTTTTTAAAGTGTGTCATTCATGTATATATAAGTAACTACGAAATAATGCAAGATTTGAGGTTTTCCGATGTTGCTGAAGATCCACGGCTTCTCGGATACGACGCTATGCCGTTGGATAAATGATTCTCGACGTTTCGAAAGATCGTAACAATCTCTTCTTTAAGGTCAGTCCGCCCAAAGGGACAATGCAACGATATAGGCTAATAGGCTTTGTTAAAATAATGCTGACCTTATGTCCAGACCGTTGAAATCTTTCATTATGAAATTAATTGGAAGTAATTAAAAGGACTGAGCCTGTGTTATTTCGATATAAGGTAATCGACATGCACTGTAAATGGAAATGTCGATGTGTAACGACATGTCTTTGTACACACAGTCACATGATAGCACAAGGGCTGCAGTAGAAGGACCATTTCGTGGAGATGTATGGCTCTGTTCTGAGGGCTTAACTTCCCACGGCGACGGGAAACCTCCGTCCAATCCTCTTTTAGTCTTTCTTCTTATCCAGGGAGCTTTTATACAGTCTTACCGGGGGATTTTTTTTACTATCCCCGGGCACAACCGGCAGTAGATCAGCTGACCACAACCACGGCACTATACGATAACCATCATTTGTTCAGCACTTCTCACCGCTCATTTTATGAATTCGAGAGACGAAAGAAAGTCAAGCTAAAGCTTAAACTGTAAGTTATATACTGCAAACGGATATAGGTTAAGTAGTTCGAAGCTCTCCTTTATTTGTGTTTTTCTTGTAAAACTGCAAATGATTGCAGTGCAACGTACCAACTTTTAGATTAGTTTTAAGGAACACGTAATCTTTAGTAAAGTAGCTTTATTTATTAAGTGAATTACGCTTATTCTTTCTTTACACAACAGAATGTTAGAAGGATTACAAAGCCAGTTGTGCGGTTGATGGGTGTAAAGGCAGCACAAATAAGTAAAGGGAGTGAGAAAGGTAAACTGACGAATGCGTGGAATTTCTCTTTCAAAATGTTAAATGTTTGGGCCCCAGAACTTTCGTATGGATATCAGAAAGTTATACAGAAATACTGTCTTAGATGCTTAATGGGGGTCTGTTTCTGCCTTGCGATAAATTTACAAAGCCAATTGAGAATACTTAGCTAGTTTGCTTACGTTATGGAGAAAAGGCACGCTTATGGTATGGTCGTGTACTCTAATTCTGCAGCTTCCTTACACGTTTTAAAACTATTGTTCGAGAATTCTTTACGAATAACATATCTTCTAAATTTGATTCACTTGAAGAGGCCCTTTCAGTTTCGGCGATGACCCAAATCAGGGCTGAGGGTTGTGTACTGAGAAACGGAATTGTTCATTGAACGGAACATGTTGTTGCACCTTTCCGCGTATTAAACAGAAATTTTAGCGCTTTTATGCGCCTGTAAAACCACTGGCCTTGTAGAGGTGTGTTATGTGTGTATAGTCTAGACTTTGTAGTTTTTGGTAGCAGGAAGTGATTTCAAAGGCCTTTTTGTGGCGAATGATGATTAGAATTTGACGTAACCTGAAAGCCTTGACGGTGTGTGTTATAACTGCACGCATACTCGCACACTATCCTTGCGTTAAAATTCTCACTCTGATCCAGCGATCAGGATGTACCGTAAGGTCAATCTCGTTAGAGTAGGTCTATATTTCATTACAGATATTCTCAAGATGACCAAATTTGCCAGTGCTGTCTAGATTCTAAATTGAATGACTGAGCGGTGACTTCTGACCTTTCCGAAGCGAAAAACTTACTGAATAATGACGCTGCGTGAAAACGATGTAGACTAATATTTACATTACGCAGGTTAAAAAATGTACGTGTATTCTAAACGACTTGACAAATTGAAGAGAGAACAACTAACGTATTCTATCCAGTTAGAAATTTCGCTGTCATTTCTAATGCCTTTAACGTGCCAGCACCCTGGCTGCGTTTTGTATGGGACAGTAATGGCTTATGGAACCAAATTTTTAACCCCCAGCCCAGCTCACGATTGCCATGCGCCCTTTTTGTGACACTGCTTCCCTTCCTGCATAACCGGCAGACAAAAACATCCTCCGCCTGGTCCGTTGTTGCTTTACGACCAAAAGCTAGATCATGAATTTAGAATACGCTGTTAAAAGAGATATAATATGCAAGCATAAAGTATATGATGTAAATAACCTAAAATTTAAAAACACGTGTCGGGCGTTTCATCCTTATTTTTCTCCATTATTCTAATGTTAAACCTTAAGTTATTTTCCATCTGCACGGACAGCTTTGACCAAAACTTATATTCAGGTTTAGCAGGAGAGATTTACATTACGCCTAATTTGAAGTGTTTTGACACATAAGTGACACATACACA
This sequence comes from Coptotermes formosanus, assembly GCA_013340265.1. Taxonomy (NCBI): domain Eukaryota; kingdom Metazoa; phylum Arthropoda; class Insecta; order Blattodea; family Rhinotermitidae; genus Coptotermes; species Coptotermes formosanus. Next base: position 230,420 of record BLKM01000073.1, read on the forward strand.
CACACACACACACACACACACACGCAAGGAACATAACGGAATGTATGTGAATCACAAAGGAATATCCACCTAATATAGTAAAAAGGCCAATGATTCCCCACTTTTTGTTCTGACAGATTTTTAGTATTATATGTAGCAACAGAAGTTACATCTGAGAGTGTAATAGGTATAGCAGGGTGTTTGTTACAAAACCTGTACATCAAACTTAAATTCGTTTACTGACAGCAATAGAAATGACAAAGGTATGCAAAGGGGCGTCTTTGGCATATGCATGGTGAAAAATGCCCCACATATAATGCAATATTTGTAGTGAATAAAATTGTCATCAAATAAAATAATCTAGGTTCTGTATCACTATGAACCTCCTTTTACTTCTTTTTAGATTTCTTACGTATTTTAAGATTCTTAGAACGGCTGTTACGTCCACAATCAGTGCAGATTTTGGGGAAAATGGCGTCGTTTTCATGCAGCCACTTTTCACAGAATGAGCATTTTATCCAGTCGAATTCCTCTTTTGTTACATAGTAGTATTCCTTACATTATTTACAGCAGTCTCTGTCATGATTTGTGTCAGAATTGCTGGAGTTCGGATTGTGAACCATTTCTTTGAAATTATTCTTCATATATTTGGCTTTTAGTTTTTTCTTCTGGATGATTGGCGAACTAGTGAGAACGTCTCCATGGAGACTTCTCCTTACCCTTGATGGCTTTGAGTTTGATCATTTTGGTGGAGGGGACAATTCCATGCCTTTTGTTGGCGTTTTTCCTGAGAAACCTGGATGTGCTTTGGTGGAGCGACGGATGCAGGAGTGAAGGCGTGCCATTTTAATACGTTTTTAACACGTAACAGGAGTAAATAAAATACATTACAGTAGGCAGGTGACAATTTGTAGTCTTTCGTTAACATATCAATGAAAATGCAATACACAATTTGGTGTATGAGCATAGGTCAACCAAGTTAGTTGAAATATCAGTGGGGCATCTTTACCCACCTTTCAGTGAGGCGACTGTACCCAAACGTGGAGCAAAGATATCCCGGCTGATCGCGTGCCTATGGCATGGTTTGCGAAAATTTGTAACAATATAAATCAGCAGAGAAAAGTCTACTCTTCCTTCACGCAAAATGTTGGTTTCGTTTCGTAGTCCTTCCGTCTTCTACCTACTCACAGTAGGTGTCAAGGTTGTTTATTTTCTCTTGGTCACACTCAGACACACACCACAGTCGGTAGGACTCCTCTGGACGAGGGATCGGCCCGTCGCAGAGACCTCTACCTGACAACACAAACACTGTACTGGAGACAAAACATTCATGCCACCGGTGGGACTCGAACCCACGATCCCAGAAAGCGCTCGGCCGTAGACCTACGCCTTAGACCGCGCGGCCACTAGCATCGGCCAAACTGTTGGTGAATTTACTATATCCGTCTACAAACAGACAATTACTAAAGACAAGCTCCTTGAAATATGTAGGGTTAAAAATCACGTTACGTACTTTTCAAAACAATGTCAGGGCGTTGAAAAAACACAGCAACTGTGACTTGCACAACCCCAGACTCACCAGTGGAAGACCTTCTAGCTGCGTAATATGTGCAGCTTCCTAGAGCTAAGGTTTCGAAGTGATGGTGGGTCACCATTGGCCAGTGGGGCAATCTTGCTCATTTTCCTGTAGTTAATGACTGAATGTTCTTCTTGCTCATATTTATGAACAAGAATATTTGTACGTTCATGCATGTTACGCAAATGAATAATATTGCGATGTCGTTGGAAACGGAGTGGACTACCAGTCACTGCAGTGAGGACACCTCGACACTGGCGGGTCAGTAAGGCAATGTTACATCTCCCGCACTTTCGAGGGAAATATTTGCAAAACCAAGGTAATGAGCCAGCCAAGCCCACTTAGGTGGCACTCTTTCATATATATGTATATATATGAAATGCATGCGTATTTCATAAGGTGTAGTGAAGGAAAGGCAGCAGTAATTGGTTCTGTATTTTCTCTAAGCCCAATTTCTCTTCAGGATTCGGTCATATAACCACTGTTTTTGTCACGAAAAGCGATTTTCGCCGCTGGCAAACACCGTGGCACCTTTATTTGATTAAGTATGAAATCACGCCAGAAATTATTCTAAGCCTATTTTATTAAGCAGTTTCGAGTGATACTTTTGTACTCCTGCATTTGGCTTTTAACCACTTAACGTCCAGTAGTAACTATATCCGGTGTGCTGTACCTAAAGAATACTCGGCATACTCCGACTTTGTGTGTCTCCTGTGATTGTTGCAATAAATATCTTAAACAGCATTGACCGTTTGGCCTGTAATATGGAGCATATCTGATATTCATGTGCTAGGAACTGAAGGTTCATGTATAATTAGGATGAATGTCGGGTTAAGATTCGTAAATATTCATCATGTTCGATGATTTGTGCTGGTACGAGTATTTGTGTACTGGAAATTGTAACAGGATGCGGTAGAGGAATATCGCTAGTAAGGTAGGCACTGCACTGCTGTAGGTTGGCACAGCCTCCATGCAGTACAAGACTGTCGTCGTAAAGCACGCACTGCACTGCTGTGGACTGGCACAACTTCCATGCAGTAGAAGCCTGTCGTCGTAAAGCGCGCACTGCACTGCTGTAGGTTGGCACAGCCTCCGTGCAGTACAGGCCTGTCGCCGTAAAGCACGCCCTGCACTGTTATAAGTTGGCACAGCCACTATATAGTGGAGAGGCTGAGGTGCGAAGTTATAGAGAAGGGATTTAGTTGAAGATGATGAAGTGTCAAGCAAACAGTGAGGGCATAACAAACAACACTGTGCGATACGTGCTCTGTAGCAGGGGTGTCCTCTCTTGGTATGCTCATTGTTTTCACCATTTGAATCACGGTTTTCATGACTCAAAAATAGGTTTATTTTCGTTTCGTCTATAAAGTCATTCAGATCATTTATGTTGATGTTGCAGCTGACATTATTTCTCCAGGACAGCGCTGCTTAACCCTTCCTTTTTAAGTTGACGTTGTATCCGTTGGTCTGAGTGCGAAACTTCATATTCCCTGCCCGACATATATATACACCTGTTTTACATCTGTTTTCTTGTGGAATTTTCATAATTTGTTTCCGAGTTGTTATTTTACACAGGCACACACAGCCGTACAGAGCGGTACACATTTTTACAGCTTCCATGCTACACACACGCACGCGCATACATATATCATATATCGTTTCTCCGTAGCGGCGTCATTTTTATTCGAAACTAGTTTTTCTTTTCTATAAATATTGCACGATGTAGAATATTTTTCTTATTGAAAACTACATTTATTCCACATACAACAGACTTGTAGGAAAGAGAGATTAAAGAGTTTCCTAGTCTTTTTTCACCCGTATATGGCAATACGAAGTGTGGCTATAAAGTCCCACTGATTACGTTTTGCAAATGTTACTGTATATTTAAAGCTTATTGCGATGAATCACCTTAAATTCAGTCCTTTTGAACACCTATACATTTAGTCCAGCGATACTGCGACTGTTGGAGACATTTCTGTAACTCCGTTTTCTTAATAACACTCAGAGATCCGTCACGTTTTCCTGAATATTTTTGATGTCTTGAAATCTTCGTTCATTCAACGTGAATTTTAATTTCTGTAAAAACCAAGAATCAATGGGAGATAATTCTGTTAAATAAGGGGTATGTTCCTTTGCAAAAACGTGTTTCCTTGCTCTCCCCACCAGCTGGTCGACAGTGAGCGCTCGGTCAGCCGGAGCGTTGTCATGGTGGATCAACCAATTGCTACGAAGAAGTTCGTCAATATTTACAAGTAATAAGCCTGCTTGACTGTTTTGCCTCTCCTGAACAAAAAAATATTTTGCACTCCTTACGATTTGAATCGGTTCTCTGCTTTTATGGATGCTCGCATCTTTCGATACGTGCCATATTTTCTCGGCCGTCTTTGTGATTTTGAGCCGTTCTCAAACGCTGTATTTATCTGCAGCTTCTAGGCACATACCTAAAGAGGGCATTTCACACTTTTCACTTTCCGTGTGTTCCAAATTCACAAAAAAATGTATGTTACTTCTTTGTTCTAAATTCCGATTGCTCATTTTTCGTCAGGAGATACGAAAGCGCCCCTTATTTCAGCGACAGCTTTGACACAACTGAGGCTACAGTGCTAAAACGACAGCCTGCATAAGCCAGAATATGCTCAGACGTGCTTTCGACACGAGCAAGCCTAATGTTAACTTTTATCCTGCTAATGTGGAATATATGGTGAGCTGCTAATAATGCCAGCACCACTAATGTGTAATATTTGGTGACCTACATTTGGCAACGCTGAAAGGAGCCTCTTTGTCTCTCTCTCTCTCTCTCTCTCTCTCTCTCTCTGCACAATGTCTCAACACTGAATCAATCGTGAAAGACGTCCTATGTCATATCTGTGTGCACACACTCGGCTACCAACTAGGCCCTTAAGGGCCCAGTTGCTAGCCGAGTGTACAAAGTAAGAGTTTTCGGGCAACCGTAATTGCATTTATATCGGCGCAATAAAAAACTGTTACTTTGTATAAAGCTAAATAAAGTCGATTTTATACAAAATATGGCTCGTCTTACTTGAATGACGTAAGTGGGCCTGTTTAACACTTGTGTGCTTATTTGACGTGTTTCTTGTTAGGAAAATGATTTAAAGAAATAAAAAAGACAGTATTTTCTGCTTTTACGCAGTGTGATTTGCCTTGTGGCATCTACCGTAAATAAATAAGAGGGCCGATGAGTAAGGTAAAATTACTGATAGACCTAACGAATTTGCATTAATTACGCCTATGTTGCATTATTTCAAGCTGCTGGTATGTGTCCAGTTTCATTACACTCTGCACAGACAGAAAAGCTTATCGTATTCTTAAGTTACCAATCGGCAAATAAAATGACTAATAAGATTCAAATTATCTTAAAGAAGATACAACACACGGACTTCCAAACAGAGGAAGGAAAGCAACACGGTTAAAGAAAATAACTAACAAACAATTACGAAAAGTAAATATATTTAAAATAGGGGCTATTATAGCTGGCCTAATTGTTGTTATTTATATTTGCAATATTTTCTTTTAACTCTTAAAACTCCAACATTGTAATCCCCATAGAACTCGATATTAAGGCCTTGCTGTGTGACATTCTTGTCCATACGTAGATGAAGAGATTCAGTTTGACGAGACTTCATGTTTCGAATTTAGTACCTTCGAAGTAAGACCTCTCCATTGGCTTCCTCTTAGTGGATTTAATTTTATGTAGAAATTCTAGGATAAACTTATAATAGGCCACTGTCTTTTTTTTTCGTCAACCATTTCATATCAGCTTTAATTACGCCCTCATTAAGTGACAACTAACTTCCGAAACTGGTATACCGGTGTTAAATAAGCTATAGAGTTACTGCAGGCTTAAATATGGGGTATCTCCTTCCCTAACTTATTTCATATCATTTAGGCTTGAATAATTTTTTTACACATTTTCAAATTTATGTTCTTCCCTCAGACTAAAACATGTAAAACGGAATGAGGAATGAAAAATGATTCCTTTCTTCATTGTAAATGTGCATGCACACACACAACTTTAAAAGCATTTGTGGTTTGATGTGCCGTGAAATATTGGAATATATTTGTTTGTGCCGCCATGTGCAAAGGATTTGAGGAACACTGTTCTGACACGTAGAATACGGATCCCGAAAACAAGGAAATGGAAAACAGAGATCTAGAATATCACGAGTGGTTTGTGTGGGGTCCACAAACGTTGAAGGATCCCGGTACAATATTCACTTGCTACCTAAGAACTGAGGGATTACTGGACTGGACTTTCATCGCTATCTTGTCACAGGACTAATTCTTCGTCCATATGGTTCTTTTATGAATATTCTCACAAGAGATTAGCGGAGCATCAGTCTACTAGGAGATCCGATGAACCGTGCACCTCACGAATACAACATTAGTTATCTTACATGCAGGGGTTTGTTAAAGATGCAGGTTTGTTCAACACAAAGTTAATGTCTTAACGCAAGGATCTGGGTAGAGTATCCCAAGGACAGTGGAGTTTACGGTTATTTAGGCATTGTAAGGAATTGATTCAGAAATGAATACTAGAAATCTACGTCACTAGAATGCAACACGCAATAGAAATAAAACGTAAGTAACGAAACTTGAAACTCTGACAGATCTCGGAAGCTTGGAAAGGACACAAGCACATTAAAGTCACGTGCAAAAGGAAATTGAAAGCAAATCAGTATCGCTTGGTACAGAATGCTTCTGTTCCTGCCTTATGTCTAAGATTACGAAGGTGAAAATACGTATAAATGTGAAGAACTATAATTTGGATGTTGTTTCATGTGAGTACGAATCTTTGTCTTTCGCGTTAAAGTTACAATATGTTTTTTTTTAAACAGCATGATGAGTATATTTTAACTGAATGTAAAGGTGTAACAGTAGAACTGAGAAAATTACATAGTCCCCGTCTTTGTAATTTTGGGTTTATTCTTCGCCAAATTTTAGTAACTTCTCCGAGTTAAGGAGATTGGGAACAGTGGGGTATGGATATGTAGAAATTACGGGACGGGTATGAAGTGAATATAGAATTTTCTTTGGAAAATCTGGAGACAGGAGACCACTTTAGTATACCCATAAAAAGTGAGGGGGTGATATTAAAATGAATCTTAAATAAATGAGTAGTAGTAGTCGGGAGTGATTAGGATTTGTG